>VWZD01007176.1:158080-205369 GCA_013396695.1 Sakesphorus luctuosus | reverse complement strand
AAACATGAGGATTTTAAAATTCTAAGTAGCCTTGAACTGATAATATTCATAGCTTGTTTTGTTATTCCCAACATGAATGATAATACAAATAAAATGAGACTTCAAAAATCTATAACAAGGATGATGAGTTTATTATTCAAAGTCAATTCGGTTTAAAAGACATATACTTACATCTATCTGTATTACATACTGACATAGCTTGCGCAGGTTAAACATTCATTTTTTTTATCAGAAACAGAACATTTAGCCCAACATAAAACTCTTACAACAAAACTTTCAAAAAACTCTCAAAACCAAACCCATGATTGCCTTCATATTTACAGCAATTACTTTGCTTTTATAAATGCTTAATGAACAATTACTTCAATTAATCTAGTCATGGATGGCACACGGCCATATGCCCAGAATTAACAATTTGGTCATCATTGACCAATACAAAGAGTATTCACCAATGAAAATTATATGGATAAACGAATACACAGTGACAAGAGCTGTAGATGTAGTGTAACAGCTTTCTTCCTTGTATTAGAATAATAAAAATAAAAGTACAATCACGTTTGTACTGTTCTGTACATTTATTCATGTTATTAAAAAGTATACATTTTTAATTCCTCTGAGTAGATTCTGGGAGTAGGAAATTTATCAATAATATCTCTTTTTCTCCATATTTCTCCAAATAAGTTCATGTTTGTCCTAACAGAATTCCCCCTTTTTTAGGAGGAAGAACTACCTCCAGCTTCATTTATGAAAATTATGAAGTTGAACAAAACTGAATGGCCATATTTTGTAGCTGGAATTTTAAGTGCAGTTATCAATGGAGCTTTACAACCTGGATTTTCAATCATATTTTCTGAAATTATCGGGGTAAGTTGGAATAAAACATGCAAAAAACTGTAAATTCAAAAAATTTATTTCTATGAAATTATGTTTAAAATAATCACTACATAATGAAGCTGAGGAGGGGATGAAGCATTATTGCAAAAATCAGAAACATTATATGAAATTTACAAAATCCTAAAAATCTTGCTACAACCTGAAATTTGTTTGTTATACCTATAATCATATATAACATATGCCCAAATGTGATATGAATGCAAATGACTACCAAACATAGATATTTAGAAAATGGGAGGGTTTTTGATTGTTAATTGATTTTTCAAATTATGTTTGAAATATTTTGTAGGTTTTTTCAGAAACTGACAAGGCCGTTTTAAGAGAAAAGAGCAACTTGTATTCACTGCTGTTTTTAGTACTTGGGATCATTTCCTTTTTTACTTTCTTCATTCAGGTATGTTTTATTGCTTTATTATAATTGTTTATCATGTTTTAGAAAGCAGATCTGAAACATACTAAAACTTTACATCTTCATAATACGTCTCCAGCTTAAGCGAGAACATTTATTTATGGTTTTAGATGTGTCTTGTGCTGCCACGTTTTTGACCTAGAGCTTCTTGAGTGTAAGAGACTATCCAATCTGTTCAGACCTCTTAGCTTCTGAACTTCCCCCTCTTAATCACCACTCAAACACATCTCAGCATCTCTTTTCCATTGCCACCCAACAGCAAACACCTCCAGCCTTTACACTCTACCACTCCCTTCTCGACCTCAAGCCTTCCTATTTGAGTCTGTTAATGATTGAAAATGTACCAACCTCTTGCTTTAGTTCTCCAATTTTTTATTTCCTTAACCCTTTCCCCATTCAAGCCTTTCTTATGGGAGTCCCCCAATGATTCCCAGGCCAGGTTTGTCAGGTAACACTCATGATGCTAAAATTCAGCTCCTCCTGCTGAAATACTAATGGTTGTAACTGCTGCAACAGCGCTACATTAAAAAATAAAATTAAAAGGAATCATACAGATGCAAAGCTTGATATTTGAATACTTTCATATATAGTCTGGTTTATAATTTCTGAATATGTTTGCATAATTTTGTCCATTAAATGAGCCTACACAGTGAAATAATAACATGCACTTGGAACAGCAGCATAAACAGTCTTGCAAAAAGAGTCTGGCAAAAACCTTCTGATTTATTTATGGAATTGTCTTGTTACACATACATGCAAGAGGGCCTTGAGTACAGAAGACTGAGTTGTATATGGCTATGATAGATTTGCTCAGTTTATAAAAGTTCAGATAATGTTTTAAATATGAGTGATGCATTTAACTTCAATGAACCCAGATTGCCTTACAAAGTCTTCAACCTAAAATGAATGGCCTAAATGCTACTTGTTTAAATCTGACTTAGGTCAACTCATACCAGTGAAGTCAAAGGGCTGCTTAGTGATCTTTTCCTTGAAGCGTGCTGGTGAAGCAGTGCTGGGAAATATTGCCATGCTCCCTGTATTTTTTTCAAAAATAATGTTTGAATGTCTGTGCTGTGAAATTACTAGAATTTATGCATATTAAACCTGGTTTTGCATTTGCTTGGTGTAAACAAGACTGCAATATTTTGTACTTTGACAATGTAGAAACAATATATCTAAAATATTTATTGAATAAACACAAAGAATGTAATAGTATGCTAAACGTTATATGTTTTCTCAGGGTTACACATTTGGCAAAGCTGGAGAAATTCTTACAATGAGGCTTCGATTCATGGCATTTAAAGCAATGCTTAGACAGGTAAAGATTACAAATATTTAGACTTCTAGGGTTTTAAGAAAAAATAATTGTATTGGTATAAAGTAACTGCGTAATACATCACTCTAACATATTATGACTTGTCTGCAGAGATGCCTGTTTGGTTAGTTACATGTGGTTAAGCAAAGTATCCTTAGAGGGAGAGTCTTAAATCAATGCAGGAGCTTTGTATGTATTCCTTGCATGGACTAAGATTTACAGGCAACTACTACAGCTTGACAAGTTTATGTGCTCCAGCAGTGTCCAATTACCTGTTCATTTACCTGCTTTGCTGTCTTGGTGCCCTGTCTGCCCTAAAGAAGTGCAATACAGCTAACATTGTAACTCTTATTTCAAATGTCTGATTTAAATCGTAATATATACAGACATGTTTTCATTTAGAAATTGGAAGTCTTTGTCCAAGAGCCCTCAAATCTATAGTTGTTTATTAATACAATAAGGTTGCATATTGAAATCTAAAGTCACTTTCAGAGAAAGAAAATAAAATATTTCATAATGTTTTAAAGTTATTAATGTAGTTATCTAAAATAGTTGTAATTTTGCATGATTTCAGGATCAGTATTTTAGACTTTGAAATACATAATATAATAGTTACAGGGGTTTATTCTTGCACATAGAGTTACATGTAGACACAGAATTTGATTCATATGAACATGACTATTTGCAACATGACAGAAAAGTGTTGTAGTCTGCAAAACTATGACTTATAGATCCACCATACTGAAAATCTGACAAAAAAGCAATCTTATAATTGAATCTCAAAGTCACAAATGCCTGTAATACTTTACCTGCACTTAATTAAATGCATATTACAGATGAGGTTTTAAATCTGATATTTGGTGACATGATGAATAAATTATAAACTGTGTACCTCACCCCAACAACTAACTTGGATCAGATAGACCCGTCTAGTTTTTGTTTGGTTGGGTTTTGTTGGGTTTTATTTTCTGTCTCATAGCTTTGCAATCATGAAGGAGTGTGACTGAAGAGTCATCTCCTCCAGGGAGATGCAATTTGAGCAGGAGTGAAGGAGGGTAAATTTTACTTTTGGGAATCTCCCAGGCTGCTCTCCTTGCTCTCCTTCCTTCACAGCAGTGACAGTGAATATATCAGATCATCCACAAGATTACGCTTTTTTTCTAAAAATATTCCTTGTGCAATGAAGGAATTATAAATATGCAGAACTGAGGCACTGCCACATACACAGTCATCTGACACTGAACTCAGTTATGTTAGATAGACCTCAGATTTACTTTGCAGTTTGTATAAAATGTTCAAACACTTGTCTTAAGAATGATGTTTCTTATTGTAGGATATGGGCTGGTTTGATAATACTAAAAATAGCACTGGAGCATTAACTACAAGACTGGCTAATGATGCCTCACAAGTGAAAGGAGTAAGTAAAATTTTTGTTTGGAATGTTTCATATTTTGTTTAGTATTTAGCAAAGTTGCAGCTTGGATTTGACTGGTTGTTATTAGTCTTGACTTTGACAACTAAAATTTACTGTAAAACAATAGCTGGTAGAAAATGCACGGAAGTGTCTTATGACAGTTATGGTAATATATGTTTGCTAAATAATTTCCAAGTAAACCTTTCCTCAGTTTTACTATTGTGCTGTATTGTGTGCTTCATTATTAAACAAATTTAATTGGAATCTCTTATCTAAGAAATCTTCTTAAAGAAGTCTTATTCACCTAAAGACATACATTTAAATTTGTTCAGCTTATGACCTCCTATTTTTTGATCACACAGATTTTTTATTAAAAAAAAAAAAAAAAAGAAGAAGAAAGAAAGAAAAAAATTGCAAGCAATAGACTTTTTTCTCTGATACTTTTTGGAGTTTCTTTAAAAGTAAATTGTGGACTTTCAGGGTTCTGTAATATCAAGCTAAAGTAAACGGAATGTAATTATTTGTGTATGCTTAAGTAAATATTTACTGCTCCACGAAGTAAGAACTGAGGAGTTCTGAAGTATCTCTGGCTGTATTTCTGTAGAAGAAGTAAAACATTTAATTTTCTTCTTCATTGGTCTCTGTGTGATGACTTATAAAACTAGGTGTATGATCTACAAAATATGACAGATTTTAATGTCTAGATATAAATGTGAATATGTATTGAGGTTAAAGTTTGTTCAGCTTCCAGAGAAGAATTTAAAAACTGTAGTGCACATTTAATTAATTGGAATATGAGTAAAGAAGAAATAAATGTGATTTAGACTTTTTTTTTGCAAAAGCATTTAAGAAACTTCCATTTTGAAAAAATAGCAAAGCTGAGCTGACTTTTTAAATGTGCTTTGAGAATTAGGAATATGTGGGTGAAAATGTTTTCCTTATTTAAGATGCAGTTACTTTAGTGAGAAATTTCTTTTAAGAAATTACTTTTTTCTTCTTTCAGGCAACTGGTGCCAGACTAGCATTAATTGCCCAAAATATAGCCAACCTGGGGACTGGAATTATTATATCCTTAATTTATGGCTGGCAGCTGACCCTGCTACTTTTAGCTGTTGTGCCCATCATTGCAGTGGCAGGAATGATTGAGATGAGGATGTTGGCTGGGCATGCTAAGAAAGACAAAAAAGAGCTGGAAGCTGCAGGAAAGGTGAGTCTAATTCTGTGTAATATATACAGTCATATTTACTGAAGTATTGTTAATGGGTGCATTACTTCCACATACAGAACAATTCATAATACCTACCTTGCAGAGACAGCCAAACTCTGTGCAATTACACTAGTAGGCCTACAGAGCATCACACATCGTCAATAATAATTGAAGACTTATGTTGTTAACCAACATATATTTTTATAGCTGGTAAATCCCAGAATGTGCTAAATATTATTCAGGCACATTCTTCTCTCATTCCTGTTCATCTTTGTTTTCCTTATTTTGCAACTCTCTTCATTTTAATATTCTCTTTTCTGTTTTTTTTCCCGTCATCCCTTTTTGGCATGTCATCTGTCTTACGTTTATTGTACTGCTC
Source organism: Sakesphorus luctuosus (assembly GCA_013396695.1). NCBI lineage: Eukaryota > Metazoa > Chordata > Aves > Passeriformes > Thamnophilidae > Sakesphorus > Sakesphorus luctuosus. Next base: position 199,751 of record VWZD01007176.1, on the reverse strand, counting down.
TTTTTTCCCCCCCTCCTTCATCTTATTGATGTTTGCAGGGATATGTATATATCCACTGGTTTCTGTTTGCCATTCCTTTATTTCTTGAGTGGAAGAGAAAAATGAGAAATGAAAAGCAAGAAGGCTAAACTCTTGTTTAAGTAATAAATGAAGGCATTTAATGTTACTTCATTCCAAAAATCCTTTTGGGGCAGAACAACTATTTCATCACTTCCCAGATAATTGCTTTCTTCAAGGTAAAACTTTTCTAAAATCTCTTCCAATGTCCTACTATTTTTAAACTGAGAAGAAAATCATTTATCTAAGACCATGCACATAAGGAAGAGTATTAATATTCAGATTTGGTGTTTAAAAGTATATGCCTGCACATGTGCTAGCAGTGGAACATCTCCTTATAGTTATTTCAGATGCCACAGTGTCTGGGTGGTCTCCAGCTGCCACTTCAGAAGCGTCTGGGTCTACTCTATCCTCTGTGTCATATCTGCAATGCCTTACCCAAATGTTTTGAGTATCCTAGAGCATCTCCAATGGCACAAGCCACCAGCATGTAGGCAACTGAATTAGAGTCCTTCCCACTCCAATCAGTGGTTTTGGAGAAGGAGGCTAGGCAGCTGAATTGCTTTCTCATTGTGTTGAATAGGTATCCACTGACTGCACTGGAAGCACTTCAATTTTGGTGTCTTCATCTGGATCTCATATCTCCCCCATCCCTCCAAGCCTCTCAGTAACTTCTATTTACTAAATGGGGTTTTATTTCCTTCCGTAATGTCTATAAAGTTCCTCAAAAACATTTTTGTCCTTCCAAGGCCACAAGAAATTGTTCATACTGATCTTCCCACAGGCATTCTCCTACAAGCCAAAATATGCAATTCCTCTCCTCTCCTTCCAAATGACTTAATTTCTTCTGCTTTTTCTCTCTAATGAATGAATATTTGTTTCATGTTGTTTTGTTGCAAGATATGACAGAAAAAAAGCTGATAATTCTTGGAATAGGCACTAAAAATTTTCTTAATGCAGCAGATGGTGGAGAATTAGCATAGGTGTTACAAACATTTATAACATTTTTGCAAAACTTAAAAAAATATTTATTTTTCATAGTATTGTATGAGTTTCCCCTCTCAAGGCCACATAAGCAAGGACTGAACTACAGGCATTTTATTATATTTTATTTTTTTAAAAAATCATGGTTTTTTTCAGAAAAAAATTTGTGTCTGTTACTCCCATGTAGATATGACTTACTGCCTTCAAATGATACTAAGTACCTTTGTGCATAAAAATGACTCAAGTCTAAATAATCTGCAAACTTAAAGAGGGTATTATTGTTCAGATCAAATATTTACTGCTGAGAACTAAGTTATGCTCTAAGGCACATAAGTGATCTGGACATTTTGATTATAGCCCAAACTCAGTGGACTGGAAGTTGAATGCTCATATGCCATTTTTCTTGGTGAATATCATCTCCATAATTATCATTGCTGTCTAATGGTTTGTCACCACTTATTTGTAGGACATCAACGAGGTCTTATCAGAAAATTCTGAGCATTGCAAGCAAATCTCATTGTCATAGAATGACAAATGTAAAATGCTTATTTTTGATATCAAAGGTCCATGATTTTAATAGCCAGTATGAAAAAATAGAAAATTACATTCCAATATAATCATTTTATTAGAATAAAGAACTTCAACATAATCTTAACTTCTGATTAAAACATTTGTGTTTCAATTGCAGATTGCCACAGAAGCAATAGAAAATATTAGAACTGTTGCTAGCTTGACCCGAGAAAGAAAATTTGAGTTGATGTATGGAGAACATTTGATTGTACCATACAGGTATAATAAAAATAACTAAGCTAAGAGAATATATCTGTAATAAATTGCAGACATGTACTTTGTCAAAAAAAATTTTTTTTTGTAGTGTATATGATTTAATGTATAATTTAATTACCTCAGAATTAATGTAAATATTTTGTGTATTTGCTTATTAAACAAACACAAGCACCACCAGCTGACATTTTTTTTAAACTTGATTTAATTAATTATCGTTATAATATTGATATCTTCTGTTAAAATGCAACTTGGTTTGGAAAAAAATGTTGGTTTTAAGTAAGCTTTGGAAGTGATCTAATCTGAATTTCCACCTGAAGTGTTTTGAACATTTAATTACAACCTTTTAAATGTAAATTGAATATTGCATTAGGCCATTTTTTGCTTATTCATTTGTGGCTGAAAAAAAAAGTAATATAAATGTGCCTGGACTAAATCTGTCAGTGAAAGTTTTATTTGCTCTAGAATGGAATGTTTCCTTTTCAGATATCCATGAGAAAAGTAAAGGAAATGGCATATGCACACAGATATAATGTGAGACAAGTAGGGACACCACTAACACAGCAACCAGAATTGAGTGGTTAGAGCAGAGTGCAGGACATGAAAGATATTACTTAGCTGTTTTCTCAGGTTGCTGGGTTTTGACTTCGTCTCTCACAACTTGCAGGACGGTGTCTAACCATTCTCAGGGTTGACGTTGATGGGATTGCTCTGAGACTTTCAACTTACTGCTGTTCTAGTATAAACAAGAAGTTACTGCCCCATGGGTCAGTTTGTCTGGAAGAGAGATGTGTTCTTTAATTAAAGTTTCAGTGTATGTACACTTCCCATTCGTAAGAGTATCAACTGAAGTCCATTTTTTTTTCATGCTAGGACTTAAGTATGATTGTATACATTGATGAAAACATGCATTTGTTCTTACAGAAATTCTGTGAAGAAGGCACATATATTTGGCTTTTGTTTTGCCCTTTCCCAAGCAATGATGTTCTTTACCTATGCTGGCTGTTTCCGGTTTGGTGCCTATCTAGTGGCAAATGAACTCATGGAGTACAAAAGCGTATTTTTGTAAGTATCTCATTTGCAATCTTTTTTCTGTCCATCCAGAAAATTAATTTATAATTTAAGAGACAATACTGGGCTGTGGAAAGAAGTATGAGAAGACTGAGATACTACCGGTATGGATACGAGTGACCTCAATACCCAGGAAGGTCAATCACACTGATTTTTTTACTGGCAACATAATTATGGTTAACACAGTTCGTTTTGGCTGGAAATTGTTGGAAAGTGTCTGAATCCCATCTACTAGCTGAACATCTCCAGCCAGTGCACTTCCAGAGGTTCAGTTAGCTATGAAAGGGATTGTTTTACCTAAAATTGTGTGAGCCCTTCTAGGCTGTTTAAATGCAGAATAAAACAAACTATTTTATGTACCTCTGAAGAGAAAAGGCAAAATTTAAAATAAATGCATCTATTTTACTTAACCTTAAAACAGGCTAAGAGGTCTCATTAGTCAAATACTATTCCTCAGTGATAAGTAATCAATCCTCTGTTGTGTGGCAGTACTTAATAGCTGAAAACAGCAGGCTCTTAAACTGTTCTAACGTAGCCCATAAAACTTCATACATTTACATAAAAATCACCATAAAACAATAATAGCATAGTTTTCAACCCCGAAATTTTTTCCAGTAGCGTTATGATAGAAAACTAAATCTTTATTGTCACCTTGTTACAGGCTTCATTTCTTATTTTCATTGATGCCTTAAAAATTGATCATTTACTCCCAAAGGTCATTGACCCATAGAGAGGAAACCACAGTGATGGTAGAACACAGAGTAACAATTTTGCCATCCATTGACCCTTTTCCTTATAGCCCCAGCTGAGACTTAATATAGTTATCCAATAATAAAAAAAAATAAAGAAATTAGTGCTAATAAGTAATGAGAACACTGAATTTGGAATGCAGCCATATTTCTCTTACATAATTAAAAGAGGGTAAAAAGAAATTTCTGGACCTAAATGAGTACTTAAAGCAATAATAGTCTGTTACTGCTCTATTCTTTCTAAATGTAATCCTCTTTTTATTCTGAGTAAAAGCAAAAGTTGACTGCAGCCCCATTTTCATTCTCATTTTCTTCACTGTGTATTGATTTTTTATCCTGATTTCTTTTATAGAGTATTTTCAGCTGTTGTATTTGGTGCAATGGCATTAGGACAAACCAGCTCTTTTGCTCCAGACTACGCCAAAGCCAAGATATCAGCAGCCCACCTGTTTCAGCTATTTGAAAGAGTGCCCTCAATAGATAGTTACAGTGAGGAAGGAGAGAAGCCTGTAAGTAAGCCATGTGTAAAGGGTGATATTATTTTTGGTAGCATGAACAGAACTCTTCTCACTTCCTCAAACTGATTTTTCCTCTCCTGATTACATCCTTTTCTCAATGCATTCTTGACACTATCTGGACTCAACATGGGCGGAGTTCTCTATTGTATGTCCAGCTTTTGGCGCTATGAGCAAAAGGTTTTGTTTTGAAAACCCCTACTAATTTTGAGGGTGAAGGAGGGGGAGGTACTTCTGAAATTCCATTTGAATCACCTGTTAAATTGTCTTAAAGATGTAACAATGATACTATTTTAATTACAGGAAACATTTGAGGGAAACATAACAATCAAAGATGTGGCATTTAACTACCCAAACCGACCAGAGGTCAAAATCCTCCAAGGTTTGAATGTAAAAGTAGAAAAGGGACAAACTCTGGCTCTTGTTGGTAGCAGTGGCTGTGGAAAGAGCACTGTTGTTCAGCTGCTCGAGAGATTTTATGACCCGCTTGATGGAGAAATGGTAAGTATTTTTCCAAGAACGTGTAAATAAATTGAGGGTGTGTTTATTGGGTTTATGTGATGTGATAAAGCGCAACAGACATTTCTAGTTTTCTTTTTCAAGTATTTTTAATGTTAAAGATCAGGACTGGCTCATCATGGCTCCTTAATTAAATGAGACTTGTATACAAGTCCTAATTTTCCCTCATTATAAGGAATTAAAGAAACAAGATCTGTGTGGTAAAAATAGGTGTGATCCACGACCTAATGACAGCTTTGAATTCAAAGCAAATTTCATGAGTTTTTTATACTTTGAACATTTTAAAAGTTGTTAAATATACATATACATCTCTACTTCTGTGTAGTGTAGTAACAGAATTTGCCATCTGTGTTCTTTCAAAAAAAACCCCAAAATCAGTGAACATTGCCAAAAATAATTTTTATCATAATTTTTACTTGTCAGAAACATCTTTCAGAGTATGTCCACCTAACAAGTAATAGATTGTAAATACTTTCAGTAGTTTTGGTTTAAAATAGATGTCAAGTTTCCTGCACTACTTATTCGGCAACTTTACATGTGTTATTTTTCACATAACAGTAGTGTTTATTGCTGTTACTCTTTGATGTAAATATGCTCATAGACTGCGTTTGAAAAAGAAGGCACTCATTTTGGTGCTCAGCTTTGATGAAGTGAGAAGGATTTCAGAACTTGTGTCTGCAGAGATATTCACAAAAAATAAAGCTATACTTTAATAAGGCCTAGATGCAATGGGCAAGATTTTTTTTTGAGGGTATAAATGCCCAAACATGTCTAGTGGAGCAAAATGATGTGTAGAAAGAAACAGACAGGTGCCCCATAAGTATATTTATCCAAGTACAACTTCCTTAGCAATGTTTTTGCCCTTGTATCCATAAATAATCAAAAATGGTTTACTGAAAGAAAAAGCACAGACTTTCAGCATAGAAACCAAAAAAGTGGTGGACTGATTCAGAAGCTGAGTTGCCCTGTGAATTGAGGTGAAAGGGATGTGTGCTCAAAAGCAGCAACTGTCAGAGCAGCTGCTCACAAAAGTGAGCACTGTGCTGTTCTGGGAAGGAGAATAGCTATGGCTAAAAGTCATGCTATTTGGTATGGTAGATCCAAAATGCATAACTGTTCTCTATCTTCTCAACTGATTTTTCACATCAAATAAGGGACAGGACACAGGCCTTAGCAGCCTGCAGATCCATTGGTATTCTAAGAAAAAAAGATAGTAAATACCTATATAGCTGAAAGCAATTTCTTGTTCCTAGCTTATTTTTCCTTCTTTATATCTGCAGATGATTTCAGTGGGTTTTGAATCAGGTTCATTATGAAACCTTTTTCTTTGAAAAACAGCTATATTGGCTGCAAATCGGCTGTTCTAGCACAAACTGTGGAATTAGTAGATTAATCTCCTCCAATAGCTGCATATGAAGGGGGCAATTCTTCAGCTACCCAGCTGATCATGTCACTTAATACAGAGCCTGAGCACTGCACTGGGTGATTCTAGCGGAGATGTAACAGCCCTTTTAATGTCCTCAGATATTAGTGTCCTAGTGGAGATGACTTGTATAATTGTGAAACTGAGACAGAATTTATATATATCTATATTTATCTATTTTCACTTATCTAATAAACAATTATAGCAACTCAGCAGCCAAATTTTGCAGAAGTGCAACAAAGTTGCCAAGAAAGAAAACTGGCTGCAAGTGACATCTTAAGGAATCCATAAGAAAATTAGAAGTATGTGGATAAATGAACCCGATTCTTCCTTTATTTTAATGGAATTCTGTTGGGAATCTGTTCCTTTAGGGGAAATGTACAGGCAATATAGAGGAAATTTTTCCTGCTGAAGAAAGAAATGAAAGAACTTTACCCAAAGTTTTTTGAAGTTGCCTCAGAATACCCTTTCTTCCACTGTCTTCAAAATCCTAATTAAATCCTGAAACAAAGAAAGGGACTGAGGGAGCAGAAGGGACTATCCTTACTTTTATATAATAGCCCTTGGAAAATTTAGGGACATAGGGGAGGAGGCGGCCAAGAGATTATGTGAGTTTTCAATTGATATCTCTCAGGAAAGAACTGCAATTGCACAACTTCTATGTACGAATTTACAGTAAGTCTCAAATACATACAGAGCCATGTGACAAAAATATGAGATGTTTGGTTTTTCAGCTTTTTGATGGCAGAAATGCAAAAGCACTAAATATCAAGTGGCTGAGAGCTCAGATTGGTATCGTCTCCCAAGAGCCAATCCTGTTTGACTGCACTATTGCTGAGAACATCGCGTATGGAGATAACAGCCGGCACGTGCCATTTGAGGAAATTGTTAATGCAGCAAAAGAAGCCAATATTCATACCTTCATTGACTCTCTGCCAGATGTAAGTTATTTGTTTTCTCTCCCACTCAGAACTGGAGGTGACCTGAAGTGGCTGTGAAAAATTTTGTCTACTTGTAATTACCTGGGGTACAATAATTCCCTGAGATGCAAACAGAACTGAAACTATTTTTAAAATTTTTTCCTTTCTTAACTGTGTTTACCATACTTGCTTTTACTCTGAGAGATTCCAGTGTCAGGTAGAGAGCCAAACATTCAAGATCTCAGGGAAGAAACAACACAATTGTAACTGAGAGCTGGAAGGGAGGAGAGGAGTGGGGGGTTTTAAGTAAGTTGGATATTTCTTTTTGTATTGTATGGCCAGACTTTGTGAATGCAGATCTGGGAAGGGCTCTGCCCACATGGGTGTGCCCTTCCAGCCTGCACAGTGGATTTTTTAGGTGAGGCACAGCGTGCACAGAACTGGCCCCACCGTTTAAGTCCTGAGGTTCATCTGCCATGGCCGAGCGAGCTTGGACAGTGACAGTGAAGTCCTCAGGACTGTCACAGCACCCAGTACTAACCGGGGCTGACCCTGCTGAGCATCTGAGATCTGATGGGATGGGATGGCAGGGAGGCTTGAACTGCCAGGGGATGGTCCCAACTGAGACTTGAACTCAGGACCTTGGGATTCAGAGTCCAGAGTGCTCTCCTTTACACCACAGGACCGTCCTCACATTTCTTTTTAAGCTCTTGTCTCTCTCAAACGTGTGTAAATGACTGTACTAGACTGACAAGGTTACACATTTCTTCTAGTTATACCTAGTACGAACTTAAATTTCTAGTATTCCTATGGTCCAAAAATCACTAAGAAAGTTTCTCACATATATATATATCTCACCTAGACATAATATGATAGAATATTTACAGATAAGTATTCAGAAAGACTAAACATTTCATCACATTTCCCCTGAATTTTCATCTTACTTTGCATGATTTTGACTTGGAAACTTCCTAAGGCAGGAAAAAAATTTTATTGTTTATTTTTGTATGGATTTTCTTCTGTGTGCTTGACAAATCAATTTATAACCTATGTCAACTTGCATTCAAAACTTTCTGAAGCTAGGAGGCCGTCAGCTTAGTTGTATGTTGTACATATCCTGATTAGTTTCAGGTGGATAAATGGCTTTTTGCATGTCTTGAAAAAATACAAAAGCCAAGGCCCATGATTTTTGCAGACCATGTTCACTTTCTATTGACTTACCAAGATCTACTCTTTCCAAAACTTCATGGAGAAAGCTTATGTTATATAATGATGTCTCAAACCAGTTTGGTGCTTTTTGCAAATGAATATTTAATACCTCAGACTACCGTAACCTACACATGACTTTGTCCAGAGACCTGACTGGTCGGCCTTAACTGACCTAACTAAATTAAAAGTATAGTTCTTCAGACAGATACAGAAAAAATGTGTAAATGTCTGGGTCCATATATACATACATAATTTGGCCTGAACTGGTACATCTTACATATTGTTATTTTTTTTCTGGAGGAACTAATGTGGGTTAGAATTAGAATAACTGATTTGTTTGAACACTAACTTGGAGTGTTCAATGTCAGGGTTTGACCCCCCCCAGTATTGTCACAGACTATCACTGACTTGTGGTGTTCCAACTCCTGATTGAGGATTACATTGCAATCCAGCCCTACAGAGGGTTGTTGCTTGGAATTTATTAAATACTTGATGTTACAAACAAGTCTTCTAGTGAAAGACCTGTAGATCTGTGTCAGATAGCAATTCTGGTCAAATGTTTTCAGAGACCTACTGACAAGGAATATGCAGTTTATGGGTGGCTGATGTCAGAGCTGACATGCTTCAATATACTTCAGAACTGATTTGCATTCATAGCCTAAACTTAATCTGTTGTTTCCAGAAATACAATACTCGTGTAGGAGACAAGGGAACTCAGCTTTCTGGTGGCCAGAAACAACGTGTTGCGATTGCCCGAGCTCTCGTACGTCGGCCCCAGATTCTGCTGCTGGATGAAGCTACTTCTGCCCTAGACACAGAAAGTGAAAAGGTAACTTAAATTGGAGCCAGGAGTCTGGAATCTAAACTCCTACCCCTGGCCCCTCTTTTTATTTTTAAATTAAGATTATTGTTTTTACTCTCCCAGATTGAAGCCAAAAGCTGGAAATACGATGTCTTAGGCGAATGACATATTTATGCTAATAATAAACAAATATAAATATCTTAATCCTCCTTGCAAAAAAAACCCCAAAAAAGTATTTTTTGCATCTGTGTGGCAGTAGGCAGATTGAAATTGCAATGAAGAATGCAGTCCTTAGCCTAAAATCCTTCAAGCTTCAACTAAGAAAGTGCTTGCTTCATGTTTATGTCTAATACAGCAAGTTCCAGTGAAAATTTCCAGAACACTTAATTCTTTTTTAAGCCCAAATCTGCAATCTAGGTACAACAGAAGTACAGTCTAGCTGTAGAAAATCAACATGGAGTCCACAAACATATTTATTATTATTATTGAAGCAAATATTATATCAAATACTATAATCTGAAAAGTTAAAACACTTGAACTAGGTTTTGATCAATTGTAGACATAAAGAGTGAGGCTTGAGAGGAAAATGCCATTAAATAATCCCATGATTCATTGTTTTCTTAATTATGTGCCAGTTAAGTATTGAATTTTCATGTCTTATTTTATTCTGCATTAATAAACATAAGGAATAAATAAAAGTAAGCAGATATTATCTTTAGTATTTTTCTGCCAGTGCTCTAAGAATAAGATGATTCATGAGACTCCCTGAGAATTCTTGAGAACTTGTATGATTGCAGTTGACCCAAGAATACTGACTTAACTGCTATATATAATTAATATGTCATGAAAGGCACCTATGGAGGTTCCCAATTGAACCTCCTCTTCACACAAGGGTCAATACTGAATTCAAACCTAGATTGCTTAATGCTGTGTCTGGTAGGGTCCTTGAAAATCTCCACTGAGATTCAGCAGAGATTCTTTTATCCCTGTTCCAATGCTTAATTATCCTTGCAGTGAATACTTTATTTTTAATACCCAGTCAGAACCTCTCCTGTTACAATTTATGACCATTTTCTCTTGTTCTCCTGCCATGTATCTCAGTAACGTGCCTGATTCTATCTAATCCTCCCAACTGTCAGAGCATCAACTGCTATAGGAGTTTTGACTCTTTGCAAACACAGGCTAATCCTAAATCAGGAAGACTGAGCAAGATATTCCCTTTCCCTTACTATCCTATTGCAGTTTACTTCACAGATGACAATTGAGGTACATGTCACAACAGCTGACAGAATAGTTCACCTTTTGGTTTGTTCCTTGTGCAGATTGTTCAGGAAGCGCTGGATAAAGCCAGAGAAGGCCGTACGTGCATCGTGATAGCTCACCGCCTCTCCACCGTCCAAAATGCTGACAAGATTGCCGTGATACAGAATGGCAAGGTTGTAGAGCAAGGCACCCACCAGCAGCTTCTGGCTGAAAAAGGCATCTACTATTCTCTAGTCAATGTTCAAAGTGTGTAATACAACATGTAAACTAAAGGCAGTACTTGTCTCTGACTTGCCACTGGAGCTGCTTCTGTCACTGTAATTATTTCAATATCAAGGGTCAGTCTTGATAGTTTTTGTTTTCTTCCTTTCATAAATCACACAAAACTAAGTAAATAAGTACCAGTTTTCATTATTCAAACCGCTTTACTATGTGGCCAAAGCAGTGGCCTATTGCATTCATGAAAGTAGAAGAATGCTAAGCCAAATGTAATTAATATTAGCTTGCTTTGAACTATGTAAAAAAAAATCACAGTAATCAGGCAGGTCTAGTAAGCAACCTGAAAACACTTTCATGCTCAGTAAGAGTAGCTTTGCTATTGTGAGAAACGAACCTCAAGCCTTATCCTCACTGTGTAAGACACAGTCTGTCTTGGCCTATTAGGCTTGTTATGAGAACTTGCAGGTCAGTTGAAGTTTGATGCCAGCTCTCTCCTCTTGTGATGTGGTGAGTTTTAGCCTGAGATGACAGAAAATGTCTTGAAAATATGGGCACAGGCTGAAAAGAAGAATCCCAGAAACCTAAGAATCTTACGGATGGTTAGTTACTGATCACTGGAAAGCTGCAACCTTAAAAGATGGAAGAAGACTATATGAAACATAACACAGAAAAGAAACAGGAGATAAGAAAAATAGCCAAACCACAACTGATGGGCAAGACAAGGCACCTGCTGTGACTGGGGAAGTTGCTATTTGCAAGTCTCCCCAAGTCCTAGGGGTCAGAGGTCAAAGACTAAGAACTCTCTAAAGACTGCAATATTTTATAAAAGGTGAAAATCCTGCACTTGGACTTGGAGGAGAGGGAAGGAAGGCATCCCTTTCAGTGTTAGCATCCTTCGTTGAAGAGCTCTTGGACCGATCACCGTGCCTAAGACTCTTAAGGACTCTTAATCATTGGTGCTAAATCCTTGGCATCAGCTCTGTGATATTGTATATTATTTGCTAATTTAGGACTACTGCTAAATGCTAGCTACTTTCAATATGTAGTGATATTGATGAATAATTACTAATGACTAAACATAAGCAATGTATATTGTTAATTAATATTTATTCAGTAAAGTTTTGTTTTTAAGTTTAAAACTGGCCTGATTAATCAATCTTCCTCACTTTTATCATGGAAATTTCTGATTCCCTGAGATTTATACATCTAGTCTGTCTTACCTACATCTAGATATTTATATACACATCAATTAGGCTCATCAATGTACTAGCAACATTCTTTAGAATGTTGTTTGATGCAGTCTCATTGTATTCCTCTTGAGTCACATACCCATCTTCTTTTGTTTCTATCTTAGATGGAAAACCAGTTTGACTGGGAAATTTGTTTGTTTTCTATTTGTGCTTTACTTAATATAGTAGGATTCTTGTCCATGAGTAAGGCTACTATTCTGTATAATAATATAAATAAGTTAGCCTTGCAATTGCAAGAGCTGAAGAGATACTCTTTAGCATTATAGTCTGAAGATTCAAGCAAGAACAGACTTAGCCTGGTTTTTTGTTTCACTAAATTCTGGATGCTAATATTTTATTATTAAACTAGAATTTTTAATTATACAATTTCTAATCATTAGATTAGTAATTACTAGATTCTTTCCCCAACTTGTGTAATTTTGAAGATGCTTGATTTACCATGTCATTATTCTGAAGTAATAGGCTTTTTCCCTCTGTCTTATTCTTCTTTTGAGAGCCTGCAGCAGTTTCAAGCAGGGAAATGTTTTGAGGGAAGGTAGTCTAGCAGTTTCCCCGCACATTTCTTGCGCCTCTTGACCCATTACCTTTGGAACAAATCTTTAGGGAGATGTCAGCATTGACACCACCTTGGCAATCCTAACCACTTTGCAAGCATATGCCACCAAGTGTGGAGAGACAGGAAGCAAGAAGGACTTAAGTCCAACAGTCTGATAGCCCTCCTGCAGAAACAACTAATCAAAATAACGTTCTCAGAAGAAAAAGAGAGTTTAGGTCTAGAAAGTCTTTCTTACCACATTTCTTATCGGGGTGTTGCTATTGCCAGAGTTCTCCAGCATACTTACCGCTAGAAGGACAATTTGCTGTTCCTTATGCAAGTACCTCACTACTAAACCCTTCTGTAATTTCTGACATACAGGGAGAATGTAAATAAACTCCGTCTCCCTCACCTCAAGAGTTTCTGAAGGAGTATTTCTCACCAATGCCATAAACTGTGTATCCTCTCCAAGGGGAGACAGCACATCAGTTCTAGATCTCCACTAGTCTCTTTTTCAGACATTCCCTCGGTTTTCTTCCTGAACTATCCCACATAGTGGAGAAAGTCAACAGTCTTCCTCCCTGACACAGCCTCCCCATCAACCTTGCTTTAATGGAACTGTTTTTTCTTTCTTACAAAAATCCTTTGAACTGGCTGTCTCTTTCTTGCTGCTATACTGGTCTATGAAAACAACCTTCCTGGTACCATTAATTTCTATAAGACACTAAAGATCTCATCTAATAATATAATGGCCAATCTTAGCGAACAAAGATTTGGGAAGGGCTCTCCCCACGTGGGTGTGCCCTCCAAGCCTGCGCAGTGGATTTTTTAGGTGAGGCTCAGCGTGCACAGAACTGGCCCCACCGTTTAAGCCCTAAGGTTCATTTGCCACGGCTGAGCAAGCTTGGACAGTGACAGTGAAGTCTCCTTAGGACTATCTACAGCACCTGGTACTAACCAGGGCTGACCCTGCTGAGCATCTGAGATCTGATGGGATTGGATGGCAGGGAGGCATTGAACTGCCGGGGCCGCCTGTACTGAGGCTCGAACTCACGACCTTGGGAGTCAGAGACCGGAGTGCTCTCCACTGCGCCACAGGACCGCCCTAAAGATCTCATCAAAACAACAGTTAAAGAGTAACCCTTGTAATCATTCATAGTACATATAGACATAAAGTTAATCTCTTCCTCAAGGAGTATGGTCTATTTGCACATTTATATCTCTTCCTCCTGCTCTCCCTTAAAACATGGTCCACTGCCTGTAAATACAGGGTGGAAACATTCAACCAGCAATTCTTGTGCAGAAAAAGGCACATTGTAAATGTATCTATAGACAGACTAAATAACTGTTACTGTCAAGTACCTAGTTTTCTAAACAAATAGTCGAGAACAATGTAGTTTAGTCATTCATTCATTCTCTAAGAGAGGACAGTATCTTTTATTCTAGTTATTTTAACATAATAAAATGAAAGCAGAGAGTAAGAAAAGGACCCACGGCAACTTCAAATCCTTTGTTGTGAGTTTAATGGACTGTAGAAATATCAAAAGTAGAGAACAGGAAGGAAAAGTGCAGAACACACAAGGACAGCTATCTTTAGCAATCCCTGTTATTGTAAGGTGAGTATATTTCCTTTAGTCCTTGTGTGCTTAAACCTGCATACTTTTCATTCTAGCTGTACTCTGTCAACTAGGGAGATCAGTATCTTAATGCTGTTGCTCTAGAGATCTAGGACAGGACTGCACGTAATTCAAAGTCAGCACTCATACCTAAGTCATTTCTCCAAGCAAGTCCATCTTCTGCAGGGTTAACAAAGGTCTGGCCCATTGAAGACTTAAGTCACGGTTCATCCCATTCTAGAGTTGCTGTCACTAGCATGTCAGATTAGCAACAGCCTTGTATTGTACCTCTTCATAAGAGGACATGATCATGATTGTCAAACACCTACCCTGTTAATGCCTTATTGTAGAGAAAATGAGTCACACCTTGGGAATGACTGCTCTACTAAAATAAGCATCTTAGTCCACCACTACATAATGTTTCACAAAAGTAGATCCATAAGCACTGGTTGCAGCCTTGTGTTCACCAAGACAGAGACATTTTTTACAGAAACACTAGAAAATGTATGGGACTATTTTAAAATGCCCCAACATTTAAAGTCATGGATATTTTGATAGCTTAAAAGATAAATACTGCACCTGCATATATAATATGTATATTATATCTGTCTTAATAGATTTGATTGAAGTGCTTGTGGTTAGAAACGGTATAATTCATTTGCTAAGGAGACAAATATATTAAGATTTTTTTTAGTACTGCAAGAGGAAATAGCATCATCCTTACATCATCTAACAAACAGGAATAGTTTTATTTCCCATGTTAATTCTGATTTGGTTCTTAAATCACAGATGAATAAGAGGTAAGATAATAACTTGATTAATGCAAGAAAAAAATTAAGTTCATATGTGTAAGATATTAAAATGAAGAAACAGTGAGGAAGAAGGAATGCATATCTATCTAACACCATGGCTATTAGTTTCCACTTACTTTTAAAGTGTCCTTAATGAGGTTATCTTTATTTACAGCGATATATAAAAGGAGTCAGGGCAGCACTTAGAAAGAATGAAGCTACTATAGCTGTGAGGTCACTTGCATTATCTACTCTCTTTACCACTGATGCTCTGAGGACCTGTTTGGTTAACGTTGGCAACACGCCTTTTTCTGCTTAGGCATTCTTGTCTTCCCCCAAGATGAATTTTTTCTTGCCTTCACTTTTACATAGATCTTATTTTGTGCTGTTTTCATTTTGGATTAATCAATGTTCCTGCTTGTTGTACTAACTCTTCAGTCATACCTTGATATGCACATAAATCATAGAGTTGTAAAACAATACATTGTTTCCATATTGTTCAACAAACATACAAAATTTATGCACACATCCCAAGGGATGGGTAGAAGAAGGCACTATGGAATTATGACTTTTTTTTTCTACTTGTACAGTGAATTCCTAATCTAAATTAAGTTTTCCCAAGATTTTCTTTTGGATGTGGCACAGCTCTGCCCTGGATGCCGGAGAGAGGAGTGGCATAGAACAGCTATTTGTGTGGTGCTTTTATCACTGTGCTTTTCATAAGCTGACAAAAAGTTCAGTGCAAAGCACAGGAGAGGTCTCTGAAAGGCAGCTGTGCTCACAACCCAGTGTGCTGGCTTATGTCTTTGGTGGGGATGGGGTTTGGCTGGTGTCTGCCATGCTCACTCAGCTGGCAACCTGCAAGAACGTTCATTTGGAGGCACTCCTGGCATCACTCTGAGAGGACACCAAGGGCATAGAGAAGGGTGTTGCTGCCCTTTCTGGGTGTGGGAGAGAGACCTGAGCCTGTGGGCTGGACTCTAAATGACGTCATCACTTCTTTTTTGTTTGGGGAGAAGAAAATGTGACAGAGCCAGCAGCTTTGATGCCTGCCTGACCATCTCCTTCCCCCCTGCTGCAGACAGAATGATATGCTCAGAAGATTTATATGGGCAGAAGATGTATCTCCACGTGTCTGTCTATTCTTCAATGTAAAAGAAGGTGAGTTATTAAAGATGAGAGTTATTTAAATATCTCCTAAATTAGAAACAACTCAGGCATCACTCATCATGCATGCTAGATTTGGGAATTACAGTTCAGGATGCTAATACTTCCCCGTTCAGCTTGTTAAGGGTACATTCAAGGAAACACACAACAATCTAGTTTTGCAGAGGTTTGTAATTTTCTTTCCTGAGGAGTGTGATAAATAATCAGAAATTTTGTTGTTCAAATGGCTTTCATTTGTAGATATTTGAAATCTTTCCNGCCAGAGCAACACATTTTACTTCCCCGAGAGCCAGTGGTGGGCCAGGCCCTCTCCATCTCCTCTAGGACAGCATCGTGCGTCCTCCGCCGAGGAAGCTGTGGGGTGACTGACCAAGCCACTCCCACACTGATTCTACTTTCCAGGAAAAATGATGTCGTAATTAGTATAGAATACAATAACTGCTGGCTAGAAGTCAGCTGGTAGTTCAACCCAGCTCAAGTCAGCTGACAGCTTCAGGCCTGATCTAAACTCAAATTTGGGCTCACTTAGGTGAACCCACAACACCTCTGAAGATATGATTACTCCTTCTAACTCTCATTCTCCCATTATTGCCTATGATACTTTAATAATAGAAAAAATAAATGTGATTTCCATCTGAGAACCTTTTATTGATAAAGAATTTCTAAAATTTCAAAATATCCTTCAAAATTTCTCTAGAACTACTCATGAAAAAAATTAAAAGCTAGGAGGAATTTTTGTGTCTGAACTTTGTCACCAGTTTTCTTTGAGCTCATGATGAAAGTTGTGTATTTTCTTCTTTATTATCCAATACTATAAATCAAAACTTTTTCTTTCTGTGGCCATGTCTTTAATTTGCCACATGATGGCCTCCTTTGTTCAGAAAATGGTTATGATGATCTGCTTTGTCTTTTTTTTCTTTTTACTTTTACATGTATATGTTCTTCAATTCAGTATATGCAGTATTCTGTCTAATCCAAAGAGCAATAGTCAATGAGTATTTGGTTACTGTCCAAGATCCCCACTCTCTTTCCTGCCTGAGGGAACAGCACCAGTTTAGGGTCCTGACAGTATCTCTACCATGTCTTCTATAGCTAGGAATCCTTATGACCTAGACTGAGGCAGTAGACACTAACTGCTCATCCCAGCCTGTGCTATGTCAAGCAGTCCTACCAGAGGCAACAAATCTTTGCATTTAAATTAAAGATTTTTAATTTATTTCTTCGTAATTCAATCTTACTTGTCACAAGACCTATTAAAGTAGAAGGATAAAGAAGAATCTTCCCATGTATTAAAAATATTTCATAGTATTACAAGAGCAAAAAGGTTATCACTTAGTCTGAGTAATTTTTCTTCCAGATATAGAGTTTGGGTACCTTTTTTCTCAGTGAGTTACTTCTTTAGGAGATACTACATTCAACACCACTATTCATTCTACATTGAATTTCATGTGCCCTATAAATTTTAAACATACATAAAAAATTACAAAATAGAGTATTAAAATGCTACAGTTATGTTTAAGTGAAACTGTTCACCTGCAAGACAGTAGGCATCTTATCACCAACATCATTATTTTATACTAGGTGAATTTAGTATTTCCTGCTAATAGAAGACAAAATCATTATGTAATTCCTTGGTTTTGCAGTTATGGACAGGAAATTCAATGTTTCATTCATTTTAATATACCACAGACTTAAAAACAGATATACAATTCACTTTCATATTACCTAAATTAAAATAATAATTTTAAAATAATTTAATTCTCTAATTGGTTAAACTGGACACAGAGATGGTTTATCACTTTACTTTGAGGAAAAGTCTGTTTCTACGATGAGATTGTTTCACAAGAAGAAATAGCTGGTGAATATATTCACGGGTATTGCCTTAGTTTGAGGGAAATTGAAATGTTTACTGAAACCAGAGGAAAGGAGTCCTCCTCAATAACCACATCACCCATTATTAAATTTTTTTTAAAAAAACAACACTTTAATTAGAAAATGTATATAAGAAGGATAACTGTTCTTAACTACTACGTAGATATAACTATAAAAAGACCAGAACAAACTACTCCCCCAGCACCAAAACAAAACAAACAAAAAAACCACAACCCCCCAAAACTGTAAGTTCCTCCTGGTGCAATTATATTTATGGACAGTGTCAGTATCACACCTTGGCTGGCTGCGAGGTGAATTCTCAGCCTTTTCCCAGCGAGGCAGAGACAAGGAGGTGTAGGACTCACGTGGCACAGGATGGAGCCTTTCCTGTGGGGGGAAGAGCAGACTCTCTCTCTCTCTCTCCTTGTCCTTTGTTCAAAATAAGGAAATGCTGGGAGTTGAGGAGTGGTGGTAATTCCCAGAAATCTCCTTGCAGTGGAATCGGTCCCCAGGAAAAAAAAGGTCTGCAGTGTGTCCTGAAGCAGCTGTGACCCTCCTCTCTCTCTCTCTCTCTCTCTCTCTGAAGCTCAGGGTGCCCAGATATGGAAGGCAAAGAGCAAAGCCAGAAGGAGCTCTCACCAGCTCAGCAAACAGTGGCTTCTCCCCAGCAGCTGCCCAAAATGAAGGGAAGCCAGCACCCAGGAAAAGCCGCTCCCCCTCCCAGGTGCAATGTGTTGCAATGTGCTTCAGTTGCCTTAAACGTGGTCAGAGACTAGGTAAGGTGCTAAGTAGCTCACCCTCTTAATCTTCAGTATTATTGGGAGAGGAGGTAACAGAAGAAAATTATTATCACATGATTAAATAAAAAACAATCAACAAGGTTTTCTATAATTTTCTCTCTGGCAAATTTTTCTTGTTAGCACTGTAGATCAATGAATTTTTCTACAGAAGTTTTTCTTACACTCCAGTGGTGAAGTTGGAGGAAGAAATGACCAGGTCCTAGGAAAGTTTTCATTCACTTCATGGCTATTCTTTTCTTGTAATAGAGATGTCAAATGAATGTCCACTACAGATTATTCTAATGTTGAGTCTGAGGTTAATCTTATTGTAAATAATTTCATGGAACAGAAGAATTTAATTTTTATTATGTCTTTGAGCTAGTACCACTGTATGAGTTGGGGCACCTTGCGTTTTCCCACTCTAATCCCAGTCTGCAGAAGGCTCCTGCAAACCTACAGTCTTTATTGCCTGAAGCCCAGCGGGAGGGTTATTCCTCCCTTTCTTGTGTGTCAGGACACTTTGTCCTCCTCCCATAGCAGTTCTTATGCCTTTCTCTCAGTATGTGTTCCCACTCTTACTCTTACCCCTTTTCTACATCTTTGACTCCTCGTTGTTCCCTTGCACTCTCCAGCTCCCATTTTGCCACCAGCCCTGCCCACCTTGAAACCTGGTTTCTCTTCCTGCCACAATGTTTTTGTTCATCCTTTTTCCTTTTCTCTGATGCTTTCTTTCCTCTGTCAGCAGGCAACCACCACAAGAGTTTAAGGCATAGTCCAATGCATAAATGGCTGCCACGCCTCTGGTTCTGAGGGACATCTGGGAAAGGAATCTTTCACATCTGGTTTTGCTTTTTAGTGACATCTCCAAGATCAAAAAAGGAATAGGGAAAAAATTGCAATGTTCATTCAGGCAGTGGCTACTTTTTTCACTACATTTATGGTTGGTTCTACAAAAGGCAGGAAATGGACACTTGTGGTTCTGGCACTCAGTCCTGTTCTGGAATTCTCATCAGCTCTCTGTGCAAAGGTAGGGGGAAAAGTATGAGTTTTCAGTAAACTGGTAAGTTACATCTTCTCTAATCCCATTTGGTGTCTGTAGGACTTAAAAATGCCATTTGTCTCTTCATGACTTTAGACCTTGGCCACAGGTGTGAATCGGTGCATGATGACACTGGTACAGATGAAGAAGTGCTGTGCCTCCACCACAGACTCAGCTATACTGCTGCAAAGTTTAGAGAATTATAACAATAAATCAGTACCCATGTCTTTTTCACAAGTGCTGTCAGTCAAAATAAATAAATACCAAAATAAAGTAAAACAGCAGAGCTGCAATTGTCAGAGGGAAGTGACAGTAAGTTCTGACCTCAAAGAAAGAGGGCATTACCCTTGGGGACAGCACAGGGACATGGGCAGACACAGCCAGGCAGCCAACACACCATGAACTCTGCTCCAGGTTATCTCTTTGCCATTTGTTTGGCTCCCAATAATTTACTCAAAGCAGCACATGAGAAATCCATGCAGACCACTCTGAGAAAGAAGTAGATATCCTCTGTAGAAATATAATTCTTTTGGCTAGGACTTGCAAAAGGACATGAGGATGTTCAGTACCAAATGGGTACTAAATTTCAGTGACACAGGCCAGCCTTGCCCTTGCAGCTAAAATGAAAATCCCAACCCTATTTAAACTGTGCAGTGTCTAACACTTCATAGCTCGAGTACTCTGCTATATCTTCATCTGCAGCCTGCTGTGTGTCAGGAGCATGAATATTCCTGTGTTTGTTGGGCAACTGATTTTCCTGACACAAAGCAGAACTGCCTGATGGTTACTCTGCCTCCCCAGACTTCTGAGAGCTGCAAGTATTTGGACAACACTGTCAGGCACATGGTGTGATTCTTGGGGTGGTCTTGTGTAGGGCCAGGAGTTGGATGTAGATAATCCTTTTGGGTCCCTTCCAGCTCAGAGTATTCCATGATAGTACTTGTCTTAGTCAGCTCATCTGACTATCCATAGTGAAGAAAGTATAGAAGAACTCATTTTTTGGCTGCAGACAACACGCATTTTTCTAGTTAACGTATTTTATGCAAGGCAAGCATTGTCACGATGCCCTTCATTAAATTTCTGCCTTGTAAGCTAAATGTGGGTTCTTTTGTAAGTCTTTATAAATGAACAAAGCTGATAGGAAATTCAGTGGAACAAATTAAGAATTTCTAGACATCAGAACAATGCTTGAGCTTCTTTTGGTTTTGTTTAAATAGGAGAGTTAAAATATCTTGCTTCTACACAGATGATCTCTGCATTCACTCACCAAGAGCTAACTGTATGTGGAAAAGCAGATGTTAGAGAGGAAGTTCTGGCAGCCATTCAAACTGTGGCAGCATTTGGAGGACATAGAAAAGGAATTGAAAGGTGTGAATAAAGTTTCCATATGTTGGCTGGTTTTATAACAGTGGCGAAAGAGGCTTTGCTTTTTTATATATTTTTACTGTCAATTTTTTATCTTTTCACTTATTTTTATTAGTTTCAAACAGCATCACAAAGCATGTGGAGGTGCAGTCCCTTTCTTGATGAGAATATGGTCTTAGAGGCCTCATAAACCTGGGGAGAGTTTTAAGCCAAAAAGATAGATACAAAAAAAAACAAGTACAACACTAAAGACACAAACTAAGGTCATGCACATGTATTAATACTGTGGAATATCATCATTGCCACCTTTTTGATGTTTTACCTAAACATATTATATAAATAAAATACAAATATAACCAGCAAGACCACAAAAACTAGCATGAGTTTTTCAAATTCAGAATTTAATAACAATTGTGTTAACCACAGAAAACATAAACCATCCCTTGACCTGCATCTCCCTTTATATTCCAGCTGCTATTCTTATGGACTCAGGCAGCCAAAGAAGATCTTCAGGTATCTATACCTGGCTTCCCAGGTCACCATAGCATCTTTCTTTGGTCACTCAGTGCTGCTCACTACCCTCATAGCTCTCATCATAGTTTTCTCCTCCTCATTTTCAATGCACTGTTTGGCAGCCACTTCCTGCCTTGAATGCACTAAATGTGCACTAAATGTCTTTCCTCGTGGCTCAGAAGTGTGAAGGATTTCCCTTGTTACTGAGATCAGGTGCTGTTATTGCAGAAAACAAATTTATTATCTAGACCCCCTTCCTCATCCTAAAACCAATTGGGCTTTTTAACTCTACTGCTGAAGAAAGGATGTTCTATTTGTTTGAAGACTGAACATCTCTTTCAAACAAAACAGGTACATGATTCCTATATATTAATTTGTTCCTGTACCAGCACTGAGCCTTTGCTTTAGTAGTTCACTCCTGTGGGTTCACTTTCCTGTGCTGTTTGTAGAAATAAATCATAGACTCTCTAAGATGACATTTTGCTAGGCCAAACAAATGGAGTTATTTTATTTTTCTCATGCAGTATTGGTTTGCCATTTTCACTGGTCATATTCTTCTTTTATTTTGTCATATTGTATTTCACATAATTATGGTTCATCCACTTCTCTTACTATTACTCTCCAACATTATGTATCTAATTCTTTAAGATATTCTTGCATTCCTTTGTCCTGGTCCTCTCACTGATACGCTGTACTGATCCTCTCTGGTTTTGTGCCCAGAAAGTTGTATTGTTTGCATGCCCAAGTCAGTAATTTAAGTAAAAACAACAAATCCCAAGACTCGCTGAAGAATTAATGTTGTCAACTCCCTTGGGTACTACATTTCCCTGCTGAACACCACTATCTTCCTTCAAACTGGTTTTTACGTTACTATTCCTTTATTACTTCACAAGTGGTGTTTAATAATATATTCCATGGCTTTAGGATAAATTGGCATTAGTTGGCATTAATGAAGTCTCAATGGATTAGATTTACCTGGTCTAGCCCCTCTAGAAAAATTAGTACTCAGGAAAAGTAATTGGGTTAATTCTTCACTTTCATAACTCATGACATAATGGTGGGGTTTAAGATTATATTTACTGTCATTTATTTCAGATTTTATCATTTTCTTCAGGATTTGTTTGCAAGCTTCCTGTGTCGTTTTTGTCAAGATAAAAGTTTGCAGTTTCTCAGGTTACTGTTTCTGTTATAACTTTTCAGTCCTGTGGCTCTAGCCCTAATTTGAAATAAAACCTGAAAACTTTTGTTACTGAACCACTGTTGTGTTTTCCAGTTTATTCAATCCTCTGGAATAAAGAGTTCATGATCACCATGAGAAGCACATTCTTTCCTTACTGTTTTCCATTTCAGATCAGATGTAGTAATTAAAATACCCTAATTCACTTTGGTCACTCTGCTTTTGGCACCATGCACTTTTGTGGGGTTTTTTTGTACTGAAAGTTGAGGCTGAACTAGAGTTTCAAAGCCATCCCTGGCGCAATTATCATCTCAATGCTTTTTAATTTCTAGGACCCATGGAATGAAAAACCATTGTTGCAGACCTTTTCTATGTGTGTTCATCTGTAATTACATTGACATAAAATTGCTCATTATATCACAAGATGAAAGGCAGTCATTACATTTTCTTCTAGCAAGATCTTTCTTGGGCTTGGATTACTGTGCACAAACATCTTCAATGTATTTCATGAAAAATTTATACAATGAAAGAAAAGGTAATTTCCTGTATGTTCTGGGGGGGTTTTTTGTGCTTGAGGTTTTTTTCTTTCAGATACCAAAATAATAATAGATGTCAAACACATTGCTATCAAATAGGCTATTATCAGCCAATATTTCTGTGGCTATTGTTTTCTTTTTGATATATGCATCATATACCTTGACCTTCTTTGATACTTTCCAATTTTTATATGGTTCGAAATCCTAAAATTCTTCTGCTTGATGAGGTAATATCAGCTTTGGATACTGGAATGACTCAGTTGTGAAGGCAGCACTGGTCAAGGTCCGTATTGATCAGTGCTGCAGTGCTTTTTTAAGTGTCCATGAAATTCATTTCATAATGTTATGAGCAGGGCTGAACAGCAGCAGACTTCCCCAAACAAGCTTTAGTCTTCAGGGCACTGGAGAGCTCAGCCTGTACTAAGAGCTAAATATTCACAAACAGTTTGGGGGATCCATTTGGGCCATGCTCTTATTAACACCCAGCAAAGTAATTGAAAAACAACTGAAGGGTGTCCTCAAGAAAAGCTGCTACATGTTTACTGCTGTCTAGACATTAATTTTAAACCACACAGACAGTTGAAAATAATAGCAAATCCTGTATTTCTTGTTGTCTGCTCTAAGCAAACCTATGACCCACTTACAAAATAGTTCTATTTATTTCTCAGTCTGAATCAATCACATTTGTTGGCTTTTCCCTGCCTCTATTTCCTTCTCCTCCTATGCATCTATATCTATGCTCTGAATGAAGACAAATTCCCACCATTGCATTAACATTTACAGCAAGGGTCTGTTTCTCTATAGATAATATCTACAGAAAACATTTTTCTGCCATATACTGTTCTGTCCCAGAAGTACCTGATCTACCTTCTCATCATCAAAGACCTTTTAGTCCCTAATGTTTACTTGGACACTTAATTGCCATTAATTTCAGGAAGAAGTAGACTCTGTCCACCAGTCCTGATAATTCACAGGACTCTGTGACACTATTCTAGTTGCCACATGCAGGGACCTTTCTCCCAAACCATGACCTGTAAAGTGAATCCTAGAGACAGGAGGGTAGAGAACTGCTGACTGAGACATATTTGGTGGGATTCCCAACTAAGTGCTGCAATATAAAATATATACAGCTAGTTTAAACAAGTTACTTAGCCTCTCACCTCCCCCATACAGCTTTAACATGATGACATATGGTGAGATGAATCTTCCTGTCAACATTTCTGGCAGAGGATGCCAGAAAGACTTGCTCAGACTAGACTATCTCTGATTGCTGATGTTAAGCAAGACAAAGCTAAGCTGTTGTGTGCCAAGCATTCATTTGTCCTCTTGCCTAATTTTTCTTTTCCCCGCTGTGCTGAGCAGGTACCTCCCTCAAAGGTTTACATCCAGTGTAGACTAGACCACATTTTCCTGCAGGGTTTACAAAACCTCTGATGCATCTCTGTTTAGTTTATGTGATGGGGCATTTTACTTTTGTAATGAAGGACCTTAACTTAATTTTCTTCTGCATTTTGATGTGATTTTTAATTTTTAATATAATTTTAGACTGAGCAAAGATTTTAGTCCACCAAGAAGCATAATACATTTTTTTTACAGGATGGTTTGAATGTCTGTCATTTTCAGTTCTTAAAATCATGTGACATTATAAAGATATCTGATTTATCCGGAAATTTGCGGAGAATATCCCACAGATTATGATTTTCTCTTTTATTTCCTTATTGTAAAACAATTATTAAACCACTTTAAAGTTTAAAGGTAAACTGACAGGAGAAATGAACCCAATACAAAAGAGATTATAAGTCAGAGTTACAATTTAACAAAAATATTACAATAAATACAATGATATGAAGAGAAATTGGTTCTAGCCCACAAAACCCAGAAGTATAACCCAGCATCCTGGGGCACAAACACAATGGTGTTCATTGGCCCCTGTGCTGAGCCCCATGTGGTTCCCCTGAGTCCAAAGTAAAAAGGAGAGAAAGAAAAACCTGTTGGTGCAGATGATGGTCACAGTCTGATTGAGAGTGGTGGTCACAGTCCTGTCAGCCCTGTGTTGCTTTCCAGAGTTTTTTCCCCAGTTTATCCCATTCCTCATAAGTTATGCTGTAGGGAACAGCGTACTTGTTGGCAAAAATCCATTTTATAAGTGCCTTAAGCTAATGTTTGTTTACGGGATGCCCATGGAGACAGATTACAGTTTTCAGGCATTTATATGTTTCTCTGTGGAATTTTGAAAGAAGCACCCCCATGTTTCTCGGGGTTTTCTTTTTGTTTTTTCAAGGCTGGGGTGAGGGAAAATAAGGAGGATACCTACACAGCTGCCACCTGCCTTGTTCTTGGTAGGGTGAAGTCCAAGTTGCTGAGCTGTGGACGCTGCACTGAGCGAGAAGTTCTATTCTTCAAGCTTGAGTCAGGAAATCAGGAGAAAATTCCACAGGGAATACATTGGGTGCCATTTGAGCAGCGTTGTGGAGGGAAGGGAGGTCTCTGCTTTCCCCTTGTCCAAGGGAGTGCAGAGAAGGGAGACAGAGACCAGGAGTCCAGGAAAAGAGGGGAGGGGGGCTGGGAGCCCTAGGAACCCCGGGGCTCCTGAGTGGGGGCAGGCACCACCTGGCCTAGGAGGAGGCAAACTACCTTAATGGATGACTCATCAAGAGAACAAAGCTTGAGGGATACAGTAGACAGGGTGTGGTAGCTGTACCAGCACATCAGAGATAAGGTAACAGAACCAGGCAGCTGATTACAACTAAAAAAAACCTATTACAAATAAAACTACAACTTTAAAACTTCTACAGCAAGTCTCTTAGTCGTTCAAGGTGTTTCTCCAGTACTGTCCTCCTTGGGATTCATCTCAGCATTTTCCCACAATGAGTGGGACTGAAATTGGAGCAGTTTCCAAGTGAGTCAGAAGTGCATGGCTTGTCAAAGGAACTAGGCCAATTTGTTGGGGACAGTTTCTAAAATGAAGGCACCAAGACCTGCGTGCAGCAGTAAAGAAGGGCCAGGCTGTGATCCTGGAGGTGTCTGCTTGACCTGACTTCTGGGGCAGGTGAAACACAAACAGCAAGCACTGTTTCTGTCCTGTCCCCCAAACCAAATGTACAAACAGGAATCTGAACCAGTCACCAGGGTAACAGCTTTTCACCTCTGAGGCCATAGAAACATCACCTATGTCATTGTCCTATCACAGATAACAGACTAGGGACACCACAGGTGGAAACAGCTGCTGTATTAGCTTTTAATTCACCTTTTGTTTTTTCCATTGTGCAGATTTTTCAGGATGTGCTGGATAAAGCCAGAAAAGGTCACACATGCATCATGATAGCTCACCACCTCTCCATCATCCCAAACGCTAACAGGAATGCTGTGGTCCAGAGTGGCACAGTTGTAGAGCAAGAGAGGCAGAAGCAGCTCCGGGTTGAAAAAGGCACCTACTACTTTTCTCTGATCAGTGTTCAAAGTAGGACATGAAATGCATGGGAGTGGGCAGTACATGCTGCTCAAAGCAAACTGTTCTTAGCACAGTCACAGCCAGGTTTACTAACCCAATGGGGGGTGAAAGGTTGTAACTGTCAAACAGAACTTATTAAAATAAAGAATAAAAATCAGCAGGCATAGCTTGATCCACAATCCTAATCTATCTCACAGAAATCACAGCACCATAAAGACACAGGCTTCACTAACTGGGTGATTTCAGAAAGTCATTTACCTCTGAGAAAGAGGGTGGGTTGTTATAAGCACTGCAGAACAGGAACGGATTCTTTCTCCGTATGAGTTTTGGAAGATCTCAAATAAAACATTAAACAGTGAATGGCTGTCAGATTTAACAGAGGCAGAACATAGAAGTAGCCCAGTAAAGGCAGGGGAGACAAAGGCTGAAATGAGAAGGCGACCACATTTTGAGGTAACAAGATACAGTGTAACAACCTGGCTTGTAGAGGCGTGTCAGGCTTTGAGGGAGGAAACAAAAATGGAAACTGTTCTTGAAACTGTGGACAAGGAATATGCAACAGAGCTTCCAGAGGGCAGAGACTGGTTCCATGTTAGCTGAGAATGAAGTTGCTTCTGTGAAACAATAAGACCTTTCTCAAACTCTGAAGAAAAAAACAATTGGTACTTTAGAATTTTAATTTCAAGTTCACCTGTCCCCAAGATCATCTCTCTCTCAATGTTGCTACACATTAAAGAGACCAGCTATAGATTAATTAATACAACATTGATTTTTAGAAGAATTTTATTTCTGTGAAAGGAAAACAGAAAGCTGCTCAGAGGAATCAAGTATTACAATCCTGAGAACCATATCAAACTATTGAGTGCTTACTTTTATTGTGTATTATTAGTGCAAAGCAGCAGATATTCACAGTTCACCAGAAGATGAAAACTGAGAAATCTGAAACTTACGCTGCTTTCTGTCTTTACTGAGTAATCCTTTTTCAAAATACTTCAGATTGTAGTGCTCTCATACTATAAATGTAGTGGGAACATCCCCATTCATGGATACAACATTTGGTATAATCCTGATAGCAAAAATGAAATACAAGGTATAAAATACCATGTAACCTAATGGAGGCAGCCCTTCTGTTTCACAAACCACTACGAACAGGAAGTATAATCACCTAAGAGGATAGTGTGGTTACTATAAGTACACAGTTAAGTGCTCCACTGGCATAAACAATATCAGTAGACTACAAACTATTCTACGTGCTACTGTTGAGATCATAAATACAGGTCTCCCATCAATTCTCCACTCCATCTCATCTTGAAGTACATTTGCATTGTTGAGGCATATTTTAATATTGCATAGTTCTACACAGATAAGGTACTACTGCTTGCATTGCTGTTGCAAATGGCTACATTACTCTTAAATGGGTACTGTTACCACAGTAAATCCCATAAAAATAGGTAGACTTCACGTGGATCATTAAATGTCTTAAATTGAATATAACAGTACTCTTGATTAGCATTTCATTTTTAAGGACTATATGTAACTCATGAGCTTGCAAAGCCCTTTACATCATCACCAAGCTTACAGCCGTGCTGTAACTGTTAACTGCAGCATGTCATGAAAACACTGGAACACAGTTCTACACAGCACTTCTGCATCAGTCTCTGGGCAAGATTTCCAAGAAGAACAAGTTGCAACAATCCTATCAATACAGAAAATAGTAAAGTTACCACATTTAATTGTCATGGTCCAGGATGAAGTCACATAAATTGCCCTGAAATGTGAAATTATTGACATAAATCCTGAAGTAAAAATTGTCACATACTGTCTCCACATTAAAAAACAACTCAGATCCTTAGTGCCTTCAGTAAGCAATAATGCTGACAGACCTGGAAACCAGATACTTTGATTTAAATACCCTTTACTATGTACTCAGTGATAGAACTTTCCAGCTTAGATTTGAAAATGCTGTAAATGATAGTGCTTCTTCTGCAACTAGTTAAAGGTTTTAAATACTG
Organism: Sakesphorus luctuosus; assembly: GCA_013396695.1. Lineage (NCBI taxonomy): Eukaryota > Metazoa > Chordata > Aves > Passeriformes > Thamnophilidae > Sakesphorus > Sakesphorus luctuosus. The sequence continues at coordinate 171,134 of VWZD01007176.1, read as the reverse complement.
TTTCCTATTTACCTAATAAAAGGTAAATCTTTATCTAGTTCCATTTATTTTAAGAGAGCCATATATCAAAGAATAAATGGTTTGTATGCTCAGCCTAATTCAAATGAGCTCACAATACATATTTAGCTTTAGGAAAAAGAGTTACACCTAAATCACAAAACGGCAACTTATCTCTAAACACTCTAGTCAAAGTAGTTTTAGTTTTCATAAGAAAACTACAATTTTAGGAGAATCCTATAATTTTACGAGAAATGCAGCCAAATGTTTTAGCCCCTTGTTACTGAGAGGGGTCAGGGGTTTGAGTTGAGATGTGTGTGTTGCTCAAAGAATGATGGGCAGTGTGCTCACCTGTACTCTTATCTGCTCTAGCTCAGTTAAAAACCTTTTCAAAAAACATCTTTGCATGTTACAAATTATTTTTAAAATGACAGCCTATTTTGAAGTAAGTACTTTTGTTAGTCCCTTCTTACACCCTCCCCACCCTTTACTTTTTGCTTATTGTATCTCAGTGGTCACTTCACCTCCACCATTTGTCCTACCTCCCACACACACTTTCTCAGAACACCACTGCCTCTGTTTCCTGCACCAAGCTTCTCAACCTCTTCTGACACGTTCAGCCATATTTCTTCTGCCTTTTCTTTTCCTCATTCTAATCGTTAGCCACCTCTCCCTCTGTGATAAAGGCAGAGCCATGCCCAAAATGAAATTATTACCTTACCTGTCATCTCTGATTGAATAAAAAAAGCCATAGCCATGTTGTACCATAGGGAGTGCAGATCCACTGAACCTTGTGTAGCCAGTCAGACTGGTTGAAAGGACAAAATTCCCACCTCCTCCACTGTAAAATAACACAAAAGAAAAGCAGCACTTTTAAAGATAACTTAAAACAAAGTGAGTTTTATGAGAGTTATTTTGTCCTAGAGATTAAGAAATCAGCATGTATAAGGGCAGTGTAACAAAGGCCCTGGTATCAAGGGATACAACTCCCCATGGGACAAGAATATGAATTACCTGGCCGTGAAGGCCTTATCCCCATACAGCTCTGGCACTGGCAGTCCTTGCTCCTGTGCTATGAGCAGCAAACCCAGCAGATGACGATCAAAACCTGTCAAATAAATGCAAATACAGAATCATTAACAGCAGCATTTCCTGGTTTTCTGCTTCTTCTGGTCTGGATAGCTGGGAGTTCAAATAACAGCTGAAGGACAGATAACAGAGTCTACTGAAAAACAAGATTCATATTGTAGCATCCAAAAACATTTCCCACATATTTGATCTAAGAGGCCTTGACCACTTTCAACTTGCCGCACTGAGCACAGAATCAAATTACCTAAGTAAGAGAAACCCAGCCTGGTACCTGTGGAAAACAAAACCCACGAAAACTCCCACTTCAGCCAAGAAGCAGGAGTTTCACACAGTGAAAATGGCCCACTGGCAATTATGTGAACAAGGTAAAAAGGCTTTCAGGGCCACAACTGTCTAGATAACACACCAAGTAGGATGGAGAGAGTATGAAGTTCATCGAGGTGATTATTTCCCAGCTTCTCTTTCTTCTTCATAAAATAACATACAGTGCTAACATAGCTAGGTTAGTATCTCACCCAAATCTCTCCTCTGCCTTAAAAGACCACATTTTTCACTTTCCAGACAAGCATATATTTGACTGGAAGATATTCTGAAATAACATTTAGCTAGGCAGAGAAACTGAATTAATATCGACAGTGAACATATGTTTGGGGTACAAGGAAGGGTACAAGGCCTAGGTTTTAGTTCTTCTCCCCAAAATTAAAGTGTAAAATGTTAAGGGATAGTTTTTATTCATGTTGAAAATTAGGAGACAGAGAAAATGTATTAACATACAACAGTATTCTCTTTTCACACACAAGAAAAAAAAACCCAAAAAAATTTTGATCCCAGAGTACCTTTTCCATTCTCACATTCTTTCCTCATTTTATTGTGCTTGGCAAATGCCTTATGCATCAGCTGTAGTTGTTGATAAGTCTGTACAAAGTAGGGGGAGACAGGATAAAAATTAAAAAAAAAAAAAGAAAAAGCAAAACCAATCCAAATGAGTAACACATCAGGAATCACAGATCAGCAAGTTTTTCCCTTTCGCAGTTTCTAACAATTTCAGATGGAAGAAAATGGAGGAACTTTAAAGGTACAATAGAACCTCTCTCAAACTCCTTCTCCCAAATCCAAAATCCTTTTTGAGAAGAATGTGCTCATTTGTTTCCTGTATCTCTGTTCTGTTACTCTGATCACTTTTGCAGTGAACAATATTCTAAACCTCATGCTCCTTCCCAAAAACGCTGAAACAATGAAAAGTAACCACTGTGAACCAGAGTAATCAAACCCCAAAATTTTCTACAATACCATTTACTCAGAAGGACACAGGTGTGGTTGCACTTCCATGATCATCATGCTCTGAATTAGACAAGGCACTTGGACTACAAGATCACTGTAGGCCTCTTGCAACAGAAATATTGTATTCTATCACTTTTCATGACAAAAAACAGGAAGTCAAAAAAATGAAAAAAAAAAGGCAGAAAACAAAACAAAAAAGACCCATACACAGATGCCAACTGCATTCCCAAATTTTCTCTGTTGATTGCCAGTTCTGAGCAACATTATGGGGTTTTTTCAATTTTATATTGAAACTTACATATTAAATTCAGAGAGAACATAAGTAACATGTTTTTTATAAAGGACACCTTGAGAAATAGTTCTGGACACTCAAGATTTTGACTTCCAAGATCTTATATCTTCCTAGTTCTCTAACTACTTAAGAAGCACCCTTTATCCTTTTATTCATCACCCAAGAGGCCGCAGCAGAAAATGTGAAACAAGGGCAGCAGGCACTCAATTTGGATAAAAATCAATCTACTAAGCCCACAAGGGACAAAAGAAAATTTCAGACAAAAGCATTTTTTCCAAAATATCTAACTAAATAGTACATAAAAGGGCAGACTTTTAAGCATGTTAATTTCAATACTACTGAACAGAATTTTTAAGCCCCAGGAGCTTAGCATTAAAAAAACTAAAACAATAAGGAGATATTTGGAGATGCTATTTAATATTACAAAGAGAAAAAGGCTACAGCTAATGTTGGAAGTAACAAACCTCCATGGGTATTACCACAGCAGGGAAGTAATTTCAGTCCATAATTGGAATATGAAAGCAGATTTGGAACATGGCCAGAAAACTGAGTTCTAAAGTTGCAGTACATGCCAAAAGAAGTCCATGAAGCCCAGGAAAAAGTGCTCTTGAAGACTAGAATTATCAATCACACATACTTTCTGACAGCCATAATTTCTCTATCTTTTTCAGATGCATTAGTAATATAGAACCTTTGAATCTTCTAATGACACATAGCCCTTTGTCTCAAGAGTCTTCTCCTTGCTTAATTTCTCAGGCTCTGAGAAAGGGGCAGTGAGGATAATAGAGCTTTAGTGTAGCTCTCACTTGGCAAGAAAGGCATGACATGCTCTGCCAGCCAAGCACCAGAGGGTAGTTGCTGGTAAAAGAAAAGGTCTCCAGTTCAGCTATTCAGAGACACTTTGGAATACATCCCTGTTGCTGCAAGGACACAAACAAGACTTCAGTCTTGCTCTCTGATGCAAATATTAGATAGACATTTCCTGATTTCACTTGGAAATTAAAAAACCAGAACCACTACACAGCAGAATACTTTGCTTCCAACCTAGTAACCTTTTGAGGTGCGAAAAAAATCAGTGTGAATGTACTTCCAGACAGTTACATTCTTGAAACCAAAATGTAAATAGGATAGAAAAACAAACAAGCCCACACATGACAGCATATCTCAGTCACAATGATCAGAACTAGAGTTCACGCAGCTCAACATTTGAAATCTGTCTCACTGGAAAGACATCAACTCTCACCAATGAGACAACAAAAAATGAGTTTTAAGCAGTTCAAATGACAGGCATCCTAAATACACGATGATTAAAGCAGGATTTCAGTATTTACACTGTCAGAAGGATCCAGCATGGACTTGCACCATTCCACTGCTTCCACAGTACATGGTCTTATGGTCTCTGTGCGGCCATGATAGAAACGCCTGGTCATGGCAGTCTCGTAACAGCAACCTGGACTAAGAACAAAAATTAGAGAAGAGTATCTCATTAACTTAACAAAACTATTTGTTCTCTCAAGGACTCAAAACGTCCTGCCAAAGACTTTATGTGTCAACCTCAGTTACAAGTAGCAGAAACCCACTAATTTTCTTTAAGTTATGCATCTGAAAAAGAGCCACAAAAAACTCTATGCACTTTTATGAGACAGATGACTGAAATCATACCTTTAAAGTCTGCATAGTCATGGTTATTTTCTGCAGACTACAGATCTATTAGCCTCTAGCAAAAATAGGCAGAAATTACGCAAGCTTCAGTTTCACTATGTATTTTCATTAAAGAAACCACCTACACCATCCAAATTGTCAAAAATTAAGAGACATGTTTAAAATAAGCAATGTATCCCAAGACATTTAGAGGGAAAAGGGTCAAAACCTTCTCTGCTGCATATTGACAGCCATTCAGTTTTTACCTGGAGCATCTGCAGTCTGTGAGTTCATCATTTAATATAGAACTTACATGAAACATACTTGTATGTTTACAAGAGACCAAACAGGTTATTTTAGTCAGACAATTTATCCTAATGTGTAGCAAACCCAGACCTACCAGCCTTTGTTATGATGAGGCAGACACCACCAATGACTAAGCATCACCCTCCTGTAAGGAAATCCTCCTTCTGAACCCAGCAATACTCTCCACGTCAGTGATGACTTATACAAGCCACAGTAAGTGCTAGCCAGCAAGCAGAGATTTGGTAATACTGGTACCAGGATGAATGACGTCTTTAATCAACAATACAAAATAAAATGGTACATCCAAAAATTTAGAAGCAGGCATTTGGAGGGTCACTATATCTCTTATTCTGCTCAAATCTTCACATTCAGTGTTTCTACAGAAAGTGAGACACTGAGGTGTGGGAGGCCTTTTACAGGCATGGAAGACCAAACATTTTATTGATGGCTGTCACTTGCTACAGATAAAGCTTTCCTCTCCATTTGATCGATTATTTGACAGCAGAAAATCCTGACCCACTGTGCATATGGTGTTTGCCCAAATATTTACTTGTACAGCCCAAAGTCACCTTTTTGTGGACTGTGTTCTGCCATCCAGTCCACAATACATACACACGTTATCCCTATAGTCACAAGGACACAATTCTTCTGAACCAAGTATGGCCCTATGTAGCTGTTACCTTTAAAAACCCTTAGTTCCTCATTCTTACATCACCATAACTTTAGAAATAAAAGAACTAGTTTCTTGAGTAATCTGATGTTTTCTTACCGTCCATGGCATTTGTAATAAGCAAGCTGAAGGGCAAGCTGCACAAATGTATCAGGATGAAGTTTCTTCTTCCTAATCAATGCTTTCCCGAAGGATGTGAAGGCATAAGACACCAGCTGCAAGTCAGATATCTGTCACACCAAAAGAGGAAAAAACCACAGAAGTCAAGAAATATCACAACTTGATCCACTTCAAAACACATTCAACATAAACCAACAATGTAACAAATTTAACCATCTGTTAAGTCCCCTGAGTCATCAATTTATCAATTACATATTCATTCCTGTTCTCCAGCATGGAGAAAGACCAATTAAAAACATGTAAATAGAAAGAAATAGTATCAGGCACAACTGAGAGAAGCATCAAGAAATTCCACCTTCTTGTAATACAATTCTTTAGTATGTCCAATTTCACTTATTATTTTTGGATCGACTGTGAATACGAGTTCTTCTGGCCATGGAATATCCCTCACATTATCTGATCCCTGGGAAGATGCAGACAGAAAAAAAGAAAGAAAGAAGGGAAAACAGAAAATGTTATCCAAAAGAAAAGACACCATTAATTAATAAACTTGAAAGTTTATAAAGGATAGATACCTTCCATTTTCCCTCATTTTCAATTATCTTCTTTTCGGTATAAGCTAACATGGTAACTACAGCCATGGCATCCAAAGGAGAATGCTGCAATCAAATAAGACAAGATACCACATTATTTGCATAATTGCAAGTTGATCAAACTGCTTTTTTACCTATCCCACACTTTTTCCTGCAGACCAACAGCTTTACTGCACAGTGCTGGACTTGTTTTTCTAGTTCTACAATAAACAGAGAATGACTTTCAGTCCACCCACTGTTTTGGCTGCTCCACAGCCAGACAGGGAGGCACAATGTACTACTGCTGTGGAAAGGCAGATTTCAGGCAAGATGTGAGCCCCTCTGGTCATGCAATAATGAGTTCAGAAAACATGAGTTTAAAAAACACAGCCGTTCAAACAGATACATCACACAAAGAGTTAATTTTAAGCCTTCTTGTGCACTGTAGGGCAGTCCTGTGGTGTAAAGGAGAGCACTCCGGACTCTGAATCCCATAGTCCTGAGTTCGAGTCTCAGTACGGACCATCCCCTGGCAGTTCAATGCTTCCCTGCCATCCCATCCCGTCAGATCTCAGATGCTCAGCAGAGTCAGCCCCGGTCAGTACTGGGTTCTGTGACAGTCCCAAGGACTTCAGTGTCACTGTCCAAGCTCACTCGGCCGTGGCAGATGAACCTTAGGACTTAAATGGTGGGGCCAGTTCTGTGCACGCTGTGCCTCACCTAAAAAATCCACTGCGCAGGCTCGAAGGGCACACCCACGTGGGGAGAGCCCTTCCCAAATCTTTGTTCCTGAAGTCTGGCCATACATACATATACATGTGTGCTGGTTTTTTTTTCCTTTGGAACTCCCTCATTAAATACTCTTAAAAATAAGCTTGTGAATTCAGATTTCATGCTCTTAATTCAAGTACAGTGTAATATCAAACACTGAGAAAGCTGAGTGCTTTCAGAAACTTGCCAGAGAAGGTGCCTGGTAAACAAAGCTATACTAAAGTGGAACAAATTCAGCATTTAACATTATACTCTGGAAAGGGAAATGCAGCAAATAACTACTCAAAAGTTTTATAAGATGGAAGAAATTTCAACTTACATCACAGAATGCGCTGCAGGTTCCATTGGAAAAGAATATGATATTGTAGGATTTATCTCCCCAGCGTACAGTCGGATCACCTGTTAGCCCCAGCCGTATAAGCTAAAGCAAAGGCCACACACTGAGTGTTAAACACCACTGAATACACTGCCAACCTCTGTCAGCTAAACCTAGTCTACATTAAGAGGGCAAGACTTCCCTGATAGTTAAGACATTTTCATCCAGTTCAAGATGAAACATGATTATAAGCCCAAGTCTTTAATTAAAAGTGTGATAAAAAGTTGATGACTATGTTTTTTAAAACCCTGAGGGACAGAGGGATAAAAGGTTATGAAGATAGATTTCAGCCACTCCCTTTTCCAAGGTCCTAAAAACTCTAATTATTATGCTTTCTTATGGATCAAAAATAAGCACTATTTGCATATATATCTGCTTCATTTTCTGTTATGAAAGAGCAACAAATGCCACTTCTATCTATAGGCAGAAGAAATTTTTATGTAAAGATTATCAGATATGAATTATCAAAAATCCTTAACTACCTCAGTGTAGTCCTCAGGAGTTGCATGTGGACTAGAATCATCAAGGGAGACCACAAACAAACTTCTCTGAATTTTTTCCAGAAGAGTTAAGTTCTTTGGATCAAGATCAATCAAATATTCCCGTAACTGGAGGATACAAAAAGACAAAACTAAGTGAAATAATATACTGCCAGTGAACACAAGGCTTTTCTCAGGAACCAAATGTTGAAGTATTCCTACCTCTGCCCATTTTGTCCTTTCATTGCTTGTTAGGGCTGACAGTCCTGGTCCATCTGGCTCACTATGGCATCTTTTCTGTATATATGTAAGTTGCCTTTAAGAAGATAAAAACCTGAAGTTAAAAAAGAACTCTTTTTTGTGAAGCTGGAATTTTGGTTCCATACTCACAAGCCACTGAGAATTTTCAGGAAGCATGAATCATCTCCCTCAAACTCTAAGGACAACTGAACACCTGCTCTGTTTTCAGACAGTAATGGTTAATTCAAACTGCAGCTACAAATCCAGTACAAACTTAGATATAAATAATCATGGTCCTAAAGAGTTATTGTGCCCTTAACTTAAAACTAGATTTAAGACTGCAGTAGTGCAGATCAGACTTTCTGGAGTGCAGACATCTGTAATAGTGCAACTTTGCAGGTTTTATAGCAACTAATTAGATACAGCACAAACCTTGCACTCCAGATAAACCCTGAAATTTAAAGCAGAACACTAGCTACAGTACACCCTAAATGCAGAGTCTGAACTACACAAGAGTAATTCTCCACCTACCTTTTCCTTGCGTTTTCCCTTAGAAGAGCTATTAACAGAGAGGTAATTTTAAGTTTGCAAATTCAGTTTTTCACTTGTTTTTCTAGGTATTAAAGGAACGCCACAAATTACAAGCACTCAGTCCTGGCTTGTCCTTTGTTCTGGTACTCCTGCCCACTAAACTTCACTATTGATCATTAGTTACATGGTTTTCAAAAATATAAGACACTCATGATGAGGTTAAAAAAGAAAAGTCAAAATAAACCCCAAACACCAGGCCAAACCCAACTCAACCTGGCCTTCCTATAGACAACACATCAGGAATTTTTTGTCTGCATTCCAGGGGTTCATTTATTTGTTACTTGCTTTACAGGTGCAGCTACAAACATCAGAAATACATATTAAAGAACCAATTTTTTTAAAAAGTGATTTTTAGCTTTTCTAACCAATTTTTGTCTTGTCTGAAGAATTTGGCCATACACTTTTTGCCAATTTTAATTACAAGCCTTTGGCTGTGCTCTGTAAGCAGCACTTTGACAAATACAGTAAGTTATTCCTAGACAAAGTTAACATCCTTTCTTACTAAGTAGATGCATATAGATTCCAAACTGATCACAAGAGACTTGTGCTGAAACTGCTTCTGTATGTGACATCAGAGTTCAACTAAGAGAGTGGGAAACCTTGTGGCCACAACTGCACGGACAATTTAAAAGCCAGCACCTGAACTACTGGGAGTTAGGAGATGCAGCAAAGAAAAGCTTCAAACACTGCCAGTTGCACTCGTGCTAAAATTTAGTATTTGAAGAACCAAATTCTTTCTCTCTGTTCCTTTGTAATAGCTCAGGAATGAAAAGCCACAAACATGGCTGGTTGTCACAAGTCTGGTGCAAAGACAAGAACTGCAAGTGAAATGCTGCTGTGCTGCTCTGTAGCTAGCAGGAAGTCAATCAGTGGATACTGTGAGTTTGGACTCTGCCGCACTCACCAACACAAATTCCAGCCGCTCTATTCTTAAGCAAATTGAGCACAAGTGTATTAGATTTGAATCAGCATGACAGTGGTGTTTCATCTTTGATAATCATTAAGTAGCAATGAGACAATTATCAGTGTGGATTGTTTCTGAAAGGAATGATGATACTTATAATCTCAAATTTCCATGAAAAGAAACTTCATATATAAATGTTTCCTACAGGAGTATCTTTCAGCCCTTTGGTATGATGCTCCATGGGTGTATTACCACAGTACAAAATAAATATGTTTTACAGAAAGAAGATGCCATGCACTAAACAAGACTTTACTCAAATCTGAACCTTCAGCTAGAGGCGAAGCTGTAGCCTCTCTCATACCTAATTCTCTGGGATGAAGGGAATAGAAAAATGAAAACCTACTTGGTATGTAGCTTAAAGAGAACAGCTCGTTTAAAACAAGGTATTTTGATAACCTGAGTATCTCTGGAGGAGTCACCATACTGCCTTCATGCATAGCATCAAATGCAAACACTCGACCTCGACACAGGACTATTAAGTGAGATGGGCATTCACCTTCAGCCTCTGAAATGAAAAGCAAGAATAAATAAAAATCTGATCTCGGGGACAAAGTGAGTGACAGATACAGCAAAAACTCAGCAAGTCATACAGACTGGTTTTTTTTTTCAAAATGTGTCAGACTTCATACTGAACAGGAACACAGGAAAGATTAAAAAAAAGAGTAACTTTTGAAGTCCAATAGCATGGTCTTACTGCAAATTTGAAGACATTTTACAAAACAACTGAAGTCATAAGTAACTTCCACTGTTATAAACTACTTCAAGTCATTGACATTACCAAGTAGGAAATGTCATTTATTTGTGTATCTTGTAGGAACCTCCTCTGCTGCAATGAGTGTTCCCTGCTCAAAGTTCATCTAGCAACATTTCTCTCTTGCATGAGCATTGTTTGTTGAGTAAGTCTGCTGCTAAGACACTTTGCAAATGATTGAGTCCTTCTGTTGTCAGGTGTGTCAGATGTGACCAGTATCAGTTATGCAGCTCGTGATGCACTATCATGTCAATCACACCTGACCGGCACATGCACATCTGGAAAAAGGGAGCACTAAATCACCAATTTGGCCACTACTCATAACCAGATGATACTGGCCCGCACCAGGCCAGGTGAATTTGCATAGCATTGCCCTCCTGAACCCATCTCTCTGGAAATCAGACTAAAGTTGGAAAAGATGAGAACTAGGTGTTTAAATTCCAAGAAATATTGTTGTATTTTTTCTCACTGAGCCACTGTGCTACATCTCTTCCAGCCCAGTCCTCTGCTCTGGGAAAAAGAAGAAATGTTCTTTACCCACAAGTATGGAACTGAATGGGCAGCCAAAGAAGTCCTAACCTTATCTATAAGGCTGTTAACATCTATCTTTATAGTCCTACTTTCTAAATCAAGAAACACAATTCAATACATACCTGGTTAAAGACATTCTAGAATAAGGAATTTATCATTTGATTTAGACCTCATCTTCATGGATAATGAAATTAATTCATAACATGGCAAAAATCAGAAGGGATGACAACTAATTCAATTACTTTAGATAGCATTCTCCTAACCTCAACTGTCTAAAGAAAAGGGCAGGATTAAACTTGGAAGTTACCACACCTAGAATTCAGTGTTTGATACATCACTACAGTTGGTGGAGATCTACCCAATATTCAGTAACATCTAATGAACCTGTTCTCATGAGGGTGTGTGCTGCAAGCTGAACCAAATAGCTCCCCAGGCTCCACTGACCAGGCTCTCTTGGCTTTGAGTATGGTCTTTGACTCCAAACTGACATTACCTGATAAATTTTAGGTGCCCTACTCCGCCATCTAAAAACTACTTTTAGTGTTTAGACCATGTCAGTTCCCTCTATGGCCAATGGAGAAAAACAGATCCCTTCAGATGGCAATTCCTTCTATCTTACATACTTGCATATTTTAATGGCCCAAATCCTTCTCTGGAGGTATTTGTATTTCTCCATGAATCACACAGAAACAAGACAACTTACTGGACCAAATACTTCATCTGCAGGCAGACAACCTACATGGAAACGGGTATCGCTTGTTGTGTATGACATGAAAAATTATATAAGCAAGATTATTGTTTAATGACACACTGAGAATATTTTAAGGCAGGAGAGGGACAGGAATGACATAAGTTGCCTCTCCATGGGGTAACACCTCTGTTTATGAAGTGTGATCATAACAGAACATTAACCTCCCATGATTTGAATGTTTCTAAACTTTTGTAAGTTTAAATACTTGAATTGACTCTTCAGCTGTAGTGCTAAGATATAAAGCATTGAAATCCACCTTCAACTTTGCATTTTCTCATCATTTCATGTGGTAGGGAGATTTGCTTGGGTATTTTCTATTGAGCAAGGCAATACCTTCTTGAATTCCTGAGTCTGACTGGAACTCACACCTCCCATGACTATCTAGAGCAACCCTACTGAACAGCTCCGGATGCATCAGAATGTGTATAGGAGGGCTGCTACAATTTCAGTTTGCTGATTACTAATGCTACAGTATTTGGTAGTGAGGGATGAATAAGAACACTACATTTTAGCTCTTGATGCTGAACCGTAGAAAACTGTTGGGAGTTTAGGAGAATGCCTTCAAAAATCTCTGTGGAGTACTTCCAAGGTTGATAATAGAAGCAGCTGACCAAGCCAAGAAATAGCAAAATGATAAAAAATAAGAATTATCCCAACAGAATGTATAAGAATACACTTGAGAAATGCATTCTCAAATGTGAAAAAGTACCATTAGTAATGATGTTGAAAATCTGCCCATATAATACACAGAATCCACACACACTTACAAGACACAAAATTTCTCATTTATCAATTCTTAATGCTGGCACACTCATTATAGGTATCACACTGGCAACATAGAATTTGAAGCAGAGCATTCTTTTACTCTTATTTAGTAAGGACTAAATATTGGACCAAAAAGGGAACTTGTAGATGAAATGCCTTCTTTACTTTCTTACATAAGCACTCAACAATTAGTATCTCATTTAGTGCTTCAGGAAGCAAGTATTCTATGGTTAAAGTGAGCACTCCATATTAACAAAAATCATTTGCTTGTATTAATCCCCAAATTTCTCACCAGTTTTAAAATAACTGCCGAGTGAGTCTCTGGTAACTCCAGGAATTTTGCAAGTGCAGAAGAGCATTCGAAATTGGTTCATGTCCAGAACAGTATTCCCAGATCTCTCTATGGTCACCTTCTCTCTGTAGCAACAAATACACCAAAATAAAAACAAGAAATTATAATGATGAAATGAAATGTAGGTAAGGCAAACCTGTTTTTTACTGCAAAGAATGAAGGCATGCCAATGAACATAAACATACATTTGCAACTAAAGAATACATAGATCATTAATATTTAGGATCAATTATTTTTTCTTAAAGTCTTACGCTCGTAATAGATCCCAGTATTTCAGGGTGTGCCAGATATTTACACATGCTCTTTCTATCTGAGTGCCTTCTTTTGGTGGCCAATAGTGTTCAATATAGGGGCCAGGGCCTCCAATATTACAGTGTATTTGTGTTGAGATGCGAAGATCAAGATAAGCCACATTCAGCCACCAGTCCTCCAGCTGAAATGAAAAGTGTTTAGCATCAGAAATAATTAATTTTTAGTCATTAATTCTTTAATAATCACCTAACTGTTAAATTGCC
>VWZD01007176.1:139448-157510 GCA_013396695.1 Sakesphorus luctuosus | reverse complement strand
TTTTTTTTTTTTTTTTTTTTTTTTTGCTAAGGTGGACAGAGCAAGGATAGATGTCATAGAAGGAGAGACCGACAGACAAAGCCTTCAAAAGCTGGCAGGTAACTCTAAATTTCAGCTGGTGAGCTCTCTTACCAACTCAGCTTTGGAAAAAAAAATCACTTTCATATTCATAGGCCAAGTGGCAAATATAAGAAAGAACCTAAGGCTTAAAAAAAGTGAAATGACCCTTTGAATTATATCCTGAACACCCTTCCATAAGCTGAATTAAGATTTCTTACATTGAATTATGATTTCTTATATATCTAAATACATACCCAATTCCTTCTCATTTTAGCTCTTTCCAGTAATTTCTGATGCAACTGTTTTCCAATGCCATTTTCAAATTTTTTAACTATATCCTCAGTTCTTTGATATTCCTCTTGATTTAGAAAAGGCTTCACTGTAAAAAGAAAACAGTTTTATTTTAAGGGCAGCTCTATCTTGAGATTTATTCCAAGATTCAGATATCCACAGGCAAGAGAGTGGGTGAAAATTTATTTTTCTAAACCAAGTATTTGAAGAGAAAACACCTTTTAAGAATCTGAAAATAAATTAATGTATTCTAATAAAACATAAATATGTATTTTTAAGTAAATACAGATGCTGGAAGATGAAAGCAATTGCTGAAAACCAGAAATACCTAACAACTAAATCAAATATATTTACAGCTGTAGCTGGAAATACTACGGAGTTGTGCAAGCCCATCATCTGTGACAGAACTCACTAAGCAATTAAATTTACAGGAAGGCTATAAATTAACACACTGAGCCACACATGTCTGCCACCCTTCTGCACTGGCTATAAGCTACTTGCCTTTATTTTCAAGTCTATGGTCTGCAAGCACCCGGCCCATTAATTCTCATTCACTGTTCCTGTGTTATGCCCACATCTGAATGACACCAAACACAGTTATTGGTAGCCAGGTTTTTTATTTTTAAGTCCTCCTGGATTTCTCTCAGATCATATGCCACATAGGTCAAAGTTCTCCATAAACATCTGCAAAACTACTCATTATTTTATTCTAAAGTCTCCTTAAACTCTTTTTACCATGAAATCTATGGTCCGTCACAGGCACTGCTGACATCAGTTTCCATACAGGCACACTTCATTTTTTTCTTATACTATTTTCTGTTATCTTTGAACTTCAATTGTGAAGTCAATGGCAAACAGAATGGAGAGTATGAGTGTGTTTCTGGTGATTCAATGCCCACGCAATGAAGTCCAATTAATATTTTGAGGCAGCTGAACATTACTGTCTGTTAATTACTTGTCTGCCTTGCTAGTTAAAACCCTGCAATCTACTTACAGCTGTTCAGAAATGAGAGGATACTTGTTTCACTTTCAGTAACACTGTATCTGCAACCTCTCTAATCTATCTTTTGCTAGGAGCAACTGAGTTGCAGCTGAGCAAGATCTCAAATACTTTGTAGTATTCAAATCTTACTTCCTCACAACTCTGTCTTGCTGCAATTATGACTGCTTGCCTACAACCACTATTTTTCTCTTCTTCACAGACCTAGAGATCATCTAGCCCAACACCACCTCAGCAGGGCCAGCTACAGCAAGCTGCCCAGGACTGTATTGGGCTTTAAATACCTCCAAGGACAGTCTCTATAACTGCCCTGGTATCAACCTGCTCCACTGCCTGACTACTCTGGCAATAAAAAGAGTTTTCTTACATTTAAGAATTTTTTGTATGTTAGTTTGTGCCCTTATTCTTATTATTGTGCCCACTTCTTATTCTGTCACTGGTTACTACTACAATGTCGGCTGCATCTTCTTCACTCCTCCACAAGTAATCACACATATTGCAAAGATCTGAACAATCCCAGCTCTCTCAGTCTCTTCTCATATGTCAGATAATGCAAGACTTTATTTGCCCTCATGGCCCCTCTCTGGGCTCCCTTAAGTATGTCCATGTCTTGCTTGCACTGGGGAGCCCAGAAATGAACACAGAACTCCAGACGTGTCCTCCTCAGCACTTCTCTCTCCCTGCTGGCAATGCTCCTCCTGCAGACAACTGGCATGCCTTGCTGCAAGGCCATATGCAGGCTCATGTTCATCTTCACGTCTACCAGGATCCCAGGGGCTTTTCTGTAAAGCTGCTTCCGAGGCACTTGGTCCTAGCTTGTGCTGGTGTCTCAAACTATTCCCTGAATGACTTGGCATTTCCCTGTTTGTTGAGTATCATGAGACTCCTGTCAGCCTGTTCCTGCACCATCCTTGGATGGCAGTGCAACCATCCTATCAGCTATTCCTTCTAGCTTTGTATCATTTCCAAACTCACAATGCACTCTGTCCCACCACGCAGGTCATTAATGAACATATTAAAAATCACTGGACCCTGGGGTACACCATCAGACTGGCCTACATTTGGAGTATGTGTTGCTGATCACAAACCTTTGAGACCAGTAGCTGAGACAGTTTTTAGCCCACCTGATTGTCCACTACCTAGTCCATGCTTTATTAGTTTATCTATGAAGAATTTTTTAAAAAAGCTTTTGATGTGCTAAAAGGCTTGCTAAAGTCAATATAAACAATATCCACTATTTTTCCTTCATACAGCGAGACAGTCACCTCCTCATAAAAGGCTATCAAGCTGGTCAAGCACAATTTCCACTTCACAAACCTGTGCTGCCTACTCCCAGCTACCCTCTTGTCCTTCATATGCTCAGAAATTATTTCCATGATTATTTTCCAGGGATTTCCAGGGATTAAAGGGAAATTGATTGATCTGTAGTTACCCAAATCTTCCTTCTTGTCTTTCTTGAAGACAGTAGTAACATCCGTTTTCTTCTGTTCTTCAGGAACCTTCACCAATTACCATGACTTTTCAAAGATTACCAGAAGTGGCCTCCCAATGACAAAGGCCAGCTCCCTCAGCACTTATGGGCACATCCCAACAGGACTCATGCAGTTTTTTATGTCTAATCTGTTTGGTGCTGATCCTCTTCCACCAAGGTTAAGTCCTCCTCACGCTTCTTCAAAATAATTCAGTTTTTATCCTAATTTTGTAATGCATCTCCATATTTTGCGTTACCTGTCCTGAGGTGAAAGATAAGGATCCATTTCAGATGCACCCTGGCCTCTTTATGGTACTCCACAACAGTATAATGCAAGTCCTAGGGTATGGGGGTCCCCTTATCCCAAATAAGGGGGCAGCGTGAATGATGGTCAGAAGAGCTCAGGCACAGCAGGCATTAGAAGGCTGATCAGAAGGCTTACAACTTAGAGAGTTTATTCAAGATATTTTCACAGTTTCCTCATAGCTCATAATAGTAGCAGTTCATAGTAGCAGTAGCAGATGTTCCTAGTAGTAGAAATTCTAGTCTCAGTAACATCCACACCTTTTATATCCTCTCACATCCAACATGTGATGACATTATTAGCTAGCCCATTCACCTCACATTCACCAAAGCATCTCATTGGTCACAGGACCTCACACACACTCCAGGTCTCTCTTCTCTTTAAGGGAGAACTCTAAACTGCTTTCCTTAAGGGATGCACTTACAGTCACCCCCTACACTAGGAGTATTTTTCCTATTCCATAGGACAGACATGGAGAGTGAGGGCCGCATACCACCCACAAATGTGGTTTTAAACACATGCTGACAACCTTATGCAGTAAGGCAGAACATCCACTTTCAAGCATTATCACACAGTGCCAGTGTTTAAATTGCATTGGGACCTCCGTAAGTTCCACTGTAACACCATCGTGATTGGAAATGTAACAGCACTCCCCGTACACCTTCCCCACAAATGACAGCTGCAAACATTCAGGCAGTGACTTAACATATCTAGCCTAAATCTGGATGCAGCTTGAATTGCACACCACCAGTTGTGAACACAGCAGAAGAAAGAATTGTGAGAGAGCCATTTACCTATGCCATTTAGCCAGACTACAGTTTTCCTCCAATGAAGGACAGTTTCCCTGAAATGATTTAGAGCTTCCATCAAGAGTCATTTGGAGGTTCTGAATTGTTCTTCAGAAGCACCTCCTTTCCTTCACTCACCTTCAAAGACTAAAAAATATAACAAGCTTAAGCAATGAGAAACACACAGCTAGTGTCTAGAACTGTGCACCGCACACTTTGGCTTTAAGCCATTTGTACAAGGGAGGACTGTGGCAGAACAGCAAATACTGGATTAACTTCTCTCCAACCATCAGTGAGCCTTCTGTCCAAGAAACAGTAAGCAGCAACTAACTTCAGCATGAAAAGGGACACCTGGAAGTTATTTATGAAACACAGATCATAAAAAGAAAACAAGAGCAAACACATCACTGTCAGATTTTATCACTCCATGAGAGTTGTATATTAACTCGGAGAGCCAGCTGGGCTTACAAAACTAAACAGCAACTTTGTTATTGCAGGTTCACTACTATTGCAGCACAGCTTTAGTGAATCTGTATAACAACAAAACAAATATATAGTTTTTTCAGACACTCACACATCTTTGCTCTAAACCACCACTTCAACATTCTGCATCAAAAAGCAATGATGTAAGCAACACCAAAGAAGTGGGCCATTTCCACCACACAGAATAAATGGGAACTTCGAGTGAACGTCAGGATTTCTCTTTTGGGAAAGGGAAGTTTTGGTGTAGTATGTTTCTGCTAAGGAGAGAACTCCAGGTCTCAACTCTGTTAGTATTACTGTAATACCTGTAAGATGTCAGAGACAAAGCAGATATTCCAGAAAAAAACTCAGTGTCTCAGAATTCTGAAAATTACTGAAGATATGTATAAAAGTAATCTCAAAATACTGTGTCATGATAATGTATCTTTGGCAATCCCAATATATCAAGACCTGACAATAAAGAACTAACCAGTCATCTCTGCTTTATAAACAAAGCTATACACAAGTACATTCATGTTGTTTTCAAAACTTTTCTCTTATGTTATCTTCTTTAGACTAGTTAACATTTCAAGGTAGGAATTATCTAACTTAAATAACCAAAAATACTCACCACTGCCTTTTCCTACTGCTGTACAGTTAATAAATGTTGTTCTTGCTCACCAATGTTACATATGAAGAGTTGCATATAACTTTTTTTTACAAAAATACTGGGCAAACACAGTCACAAAAACAAGCAGTTATGCAAAATAAAATTTGTAGATGGAGAAATATCTTTTATTAGACCAGTTGATACAGGTGGAAAAAACAATTAAAAAAATCCACCCTCAATCCAGCAAATTAACCTTCCCATGTGCCCAATTCCCTTGAAGAAAGGTAAGGGGGGGGTAAAACAGAAATTTTTACTCAGGTTGCTATGGTCAATTAATTTCTGGTTTTGAATGTGAAAAAGACCTTTGGCACTCTAAGCCTGTGTGTATCCCATGCTGCAATTACACGAGCTAACAAGTTGTTTCTACAATCACTTCACAAACATCTTCAGATTAGCCTGGTTACAACAGCACATGCTATGCTACCATTACGACTTCAAGTCATTACCTGCATCAAGGTATTTACTTAAAGATTCATCAAGAGGAGGCACTGGCAGGGAAGGCAGAGAATCTTGGTACTGAAACGTCCGCTCCTCGGAGGATTCAAGCACTTGCTTTTCCATGATGCAGATCTGCAGCACAACCAAACAGACTATTCACGAAGCCAAAGCTCAATGACAAATCTCCCCACGCTGTTCTCTCCCTTGCTCCGGCCTCCCGTCATTCACACGATAAAAGATAGGTACCAGGAAGCATTTCCCGACAAAAGCCTGGACTGAGGATTTCTCGCTGGCTTGCAGCCACGAGAGGCACACACACTGTTGGGGGAAACGATGTCCAGGCGTCTATTGACGCTCGGCATGTCGCGATTAACCAGCTCGAGGACTGTCGCTTTCTCTTCCGAGAAGAAGCCAGTCAGCCCTGGGACACCCGCCCGAGACCAGAGGATAATTGGGGAAGGGGGAACCCCTTGCCCGGCCCGGCTGGCGGCCCAACCTCGCCGCCAACGCATACCCTCCCCGGGCCCCTTCCCCAGCCCGGGCCGGACCAAGTGGGGCCTGCGGCACCACAGCGCTGTCTGCGGCAGCTCAGGGCCCGGAGAACCGCCCCGGACAGCCCCGGGCGGAGAGGGTCGGGGGTAAGAAGGGAGCCGAGCCCACCCCTCTGCCCCACGCCACGCACCGCCGAGGAAAGAGACCGGCAGAGACCACCGCTCACCCCGGCCCCACCGCCGGCCCGGCCCGGCCCGGCCCTGCCGCCTGCCTTTATACCCCCTGCCGCCCCGCCGCCGGCCCTCCCCTTATACCCCCTGCCCCGCCACCGGCTCCCCGCTAGTCCTGCCGCCGGCCCTGCCGTACCCCCTGCTCTACCCCCGGCCCCCCAGTCTCACCTCCCAGTCCGCCCGGAAGCCGCGCCGGGCGGGGCGGGGGCGGAGCGGCCCGACCGCCCCCTGCGCTCTGCGGGGCCTGGGTGGGGCGTGAACAAAAGGATAATTTTAAGTTGGGTCGAGCTGTTGGCTGCCCCGAAGGCACCGCGGCAAATCGGAGGGTTGGGCAGTCACCCACCGTGTGAAGTCTATCAAAGGGGAGGTGCTGGATTCTGCAGCCGGGACAGGGCTACCTTGGTTGTGTGTATACACTGGGGTACGAGAGGGTGAACACCTGGGGGTTCTGGTCAATGGCAAGTTCAATATGAGTCAGCAGTGCCCTGACAGCCAGGAGGGCCAATCGTGTCCTGGGGAGCATCAGGCACAGCATCGCCAGCCGGGAGAGGGAGGGGATTGTCCCTGCTCTGCTCTGCACCGGGGAGGCCTCACCTTGAGTATTGTGTGCAGTTTTGGATGCCACAATATAAGAAAGATATTAAGCTATTAGAGAGCATCCAAAGGAGGGCAAAGATAATTGAAGAGCCTTAAGGAGAAGCCATCTCAGGAGTGGCTGAGGTCACTTGGTCACAGCGTCAAACCTGCCAGAGTTCAAGAAGCATTTGGACAACACTCTCAGGCACATGGTGTGATTCTTGGGATGCTCCTGTGTAGGGCCAGGAGTTGGACTTCAATGGTCCTTGTGGGTCCCTTCCAGTTCAAGGGTATTATATGCCTATGTGACATGGGGAGAAAACAGAGCTGAGGCTGTGCTGAGGCCATGGGCTCTTCCCAGCTGCTGTCCCTCATGGACTGTGCTCTTAACTCCAGTGTCATCCTTAGCAGGACTGAGCCCAGTTGCAAGCCTTGGCTGGACATGGGGGGGCTCCTTGCTCAGGGTACATGGCCCAGGTGCTATGTGAGTGGGCAATAGCTCAGGAATATGCAAGGGCGTTTCTCTGGAGCAGGTCTGGGCTAGACTGGTGTTTTTCTGTGCCACCTGTTAAAATGGTGTGTGGGAGA
Organism: Sakesphorus luctuosus; assembly: GCA_013396695.1. Lineage (NCBI taxonomy): Eukaryota > Metazoa > Chordata > Aves > Passeriformes > Thamnophilidae > Sakesphorus > Sakesphorus luctuosus. The sequence continues at coordinate 150,140 of VWZD01007176.1, read as the reverse complement.
GAGGTTTGTGGGGTGTGACTTGAAGCTTCATGGGAGTAGGATTAAGCAGAAACCACCTGCAGTGAGACTGGGTGGGATTTGGAGCAGTTGTCACATCCTGGAGCAAATATTTCGCCACATATTTCACCACTTATGCTGGGAAAGAAATGTGAGGCCCACGCAATCCTGCTTGCCATGGTCTCTGCTTTCACAGATACCTACCCAGCACTGCTCTTTAGCACACTGAAGGAGTCTCTGACACTTGCATGTGTACATGGGTGGTGTGTGCTGAAAAGCTATGGCGGAGCTGAGAGTCATAAATGAAACATTTTCTTTGACATAACCTGCCATGCTCAGAACAAAATGTCATCATTGTCAAGGCTTTGATCCTTGACTTGTTTCCTATTTCCACCTGCAGCAGTGGCACCTTATATTTGCTTCTCTGTTACTACATGCCTTTGCTGCCAAAATGACTTCCCATTGCCTACTGTCATGACAACCCCAGCCCAGAGCTGCTCATCCTATCACCCACCAGTGGGATCAGGGAGCGAATCAGATGAGTAAAAGTTAGAAAACTTATGGGCTGAGATAAAGACAGTTTAGTAAGGCAAGCAAAAGCCCCACATACAAGCAAAGCAAAACAAGGAATTAATTCACTGCTTCCCATGGGCAGGCAGGTGTTCAGCCATCCCGAGGAAAGTAGGAATCTGTCACCCATAACAGTTATATTTGGGAAAACAAATGCCATCACTCAAAATGCCCCAGCTTCTACCTTCTTCCCTCCCACTTTATATACTATGCATGATGCCATATGCTATGAAATATCCCTTTGGTCAGTTGGTGTCACTTGTCCCAGCTGTGCCTCTTCCCAATTTCCCTTGCTCCCTCAGCCCCCTCACCAGCATGGCAGTATGAAAAGCAGAAAAGGCCTTGGCTCTGTGTAAGCCCTGCTCAGCAATAACTCTATATTATCACCCCTGTGTTGAGCACAAATCCAAACCACATCCCCATACCAGCCACTGTGAAGAAATTTAACTCTGCCTCAGCCAAAACCGGTACATAAATCTCTCCTTTCCTGGACCACTTTCTTTTGTCACCTCTTGCTATGGGCAGTTATATGTAAAGCAGTTACTTTGTGGTAAACACATACAACAAATAGTCAGGATTAATGCCCTGTTAAATGAGTATTAGTATGTTAACCACCTGTAGAGTCTTTGCTAGTCAGATGGAAAAGCTTTCACTGCTCCCTGTGGCACATGCTTGATCATAGAGTCATAGAATCAATAAGGCTGGAAAAGACATTCAAGATAATCAAGTCAAAACTTTTCCCAAATACCACCATGCCCTCTAAACCGTATCATAAAGTGACACATTTACTCATTTTTTGAAGACTTCCAGGGATGGTGACTCCACCACTTTCCGGGGAGCCTCTTCCAATGCTTAACCACACTTTCAGTGAAGAAACTTTTTCTAATATCCAACTTGAACCTCCCTTGTGCAACGTGAGGCCATTTCCCCTTGTCATATTGCTTGTTATGTGGGAGAAGAGACTGACCTCCACCTCACTACAACCTCCTTTCAGGTCATTGTAGAGAGTGATAAGGTTCCCCATGAGCCTCCTTTTCTCCAGGCTAAACAACCCCAGTAGTGTCAGATGCTCCTCATAGGACTTATGTTCCTTCATCACCTTTGTTGCCCTTCTCTGGACATGCTCCAGTGCCTCAATGTGTGTCTTTTAGTGAAGGACCCAAAACTGAAGCCAGTATTTGAGGTGTGGCTTCACGAGTGCTGAGTATAGAGGGACAATCCCTCCCCTAGTCCTGCTGCCCACATAATCAGCCTTTTTGGCCACCTGGGCACATTGCTGGCTGTTGATGAGCAACCACAGGTCCTTTTCCATGAGGCAGCTTTCCAGACACTCTTCCCTCAGAGCACAGCACTGCCTGGGCCTATTTTGACCCAAGGGCAGGAGTCAGCACTTTGGCTTATTGAACTTTGCACCATTGGCCTTGGCCCATTGATCCAGCCTGTCCAGATCCCTCTGCAGAGCCTTCCTGCCCTCCAGCATATTGACAGTCTCACGCAACTGTGAATTTACTGAAGGTACATTCGATCCCTTCATCCAGATCATCTTCCACCTAATTTTTTCCCTTGAGCTGTTAATCATCTTTCCACATTGATATTCTTCCTCTTGAGCTTCTTATCTAGCCCTATCTCAGCATCCTTTATTTCCACTTTTATCTCACTTACATTTCATGGCTTGACTCTATGGACTACTTTATAGCTCTTTCTCTGAATTTAATGATTTCCTCAAAAATCTGAGCGAAGGTTATGCATCATGGCAGAACCAGCCTGACAGCAGAGACAGTAGGAGAGGAGAGGAGATTATATTACTCCTTGTCATGCTCACTTTTGAAGCATCCACATGGACTGTACATTTGCAGTTTCAACATCCTGGAAGGTTGAGTTAGTAAAATAGGGATGCACGTTGTGTTTTATTTTAATAATTTATTTCAGTGGTTTTGCATTAGTGATGCTGTGAGCGTATCAGCTGCAAGTCTCCCACAAATATGTTGCTCTGTAATAATTTCCTACATTTTTTTCCATACTAAGTAAAGGGATGGGTAGACAGCTTTCTGGAAGACAATTTCAGTTAGTAATGACTTTTTTTGTATCAACAGACTTCAGATGTTATCAATGAGTTTAACCTATTTGAATTATAATCTGCTAAAAATGTAGCCCTGAGTTGTATGTTGCTGGGAAAAATATGACAAGTGGAGAAAAAAGTTGAGTACGCTCCTCACTTTTAATCATTAATTTATAGTGTCTAGATATAATGCCAAAAGATTGCCTTTATTTTTTAAGAAGCAAGCCCAGTATTTTCCTGAACTCATGGGCTACTGAGATATGGTTTCCCATAGAATTTTTTTCCTGTGGTTTATTCATTTTGCTGTCTTCTAAGTGACACCATTGCTTTTTGCTGAGTAGAAAAACTTTTAGGGATGTAAGTACATAATCCTCACTGTAATAAATATTATGATGCATGTAATTGATGTATTTTCTCTCTAACTGGGCACTTTTTTCATGAACCTGTAATTTTCCAGAAAGCCTAAGTATCTACCCTAGAAAATACATATTTTTATGTTTTTGAAGTTATGGTGTGAATAACGGATATAACAAAATGTGTATTATATAGTAATGTGTAAGGTACTGGTAAAGCTGCAGAAATTAAATATTTCCACTGGTTGAAAAAAATTTCAACAAGAATTCACAATGGTTAGTGCACTGAGACATGCTGGTATCCATCAGCTGCATAAACTGCATTCCTCTTGTGAAAATAAATCAGTAGATAATCACATTGCCTAACTGCCCCACAGCCTGCCACCTCTGTTATTATAGGATTGCAGATACCAAGTTGTCAATGCCCTGACTTGTTAAGGCTTCTCAGATGCCTGCCTAGCTACAAGCAATTCAGTGGCTTTGATAGCAGACTCCATAACTACCAGTGAAGTGGATCATTTGACTCCCAGCTCACTCTTCTACTTCTGCACTTACTGGTGGGAGATGAATGGCATACCTTAAATCTAAATTCTGTAAGTAGATTTGGATCTACTTGTCATCTGAGGGTATGGTTGCTTTTTGCATGGCTTGCAGAATCTGCAGACAAGCAGTTAACTCATGTATGCACAAATGGGATCAGTCTAGGAAGTAGGATTTACAAGTGCCTAGATACCTGAGAAGCCTGTCTGGTCCTGGACTGCCCCACTGGCAAATATTACACTCCTGCAGTTCACAAAGGCTCATTCCATAAATTTCTAGACTGTATGCCATGCAATATATTTTCCTTGGGGAAATATCAAAACAGTCCTATGCTGCAAGTATTTGGTGTTTCTCCACCTTTGGATTTATGTTCCCTGCAGGATGAGGCTGTTGGTCCACTCGTCCCAGCAGCTGGTCAGTGCAAAAGTAGTTTTGTTGTTGCTTGTGTTTTCAATTGTACTTTTCGATGAATACTTGTCCACCTACTATAAGGTGATGCCACGACAATGAAGAAAGCTTCTGTAGAAGCTCATCATGCCCATCATGCCCTGAAAGCCTATGTGGTCGAAGAAACACCTCCTTATGCTCTAAGTTACCCTCTGAGATACTCTGACAGAACAGGGTACAAAGTCTTGCAAAGGTCAGACAGACCAACATCTTGCAACAAATGTTGCATTAAGACCAGCACTGAGAAGAAACATTGTTGAGTTATAGGCACTGCTGACTCCCTCCTATGTGAAATGGAAGCACTCATTTGCAGACCAGACCCTCCTTTGCTGCTTCCCTGTGGCCCAAATTAGGGATGTCATCACAAAACTAAACAGACTAGTACAACCTTCATACTATTATCCATTCTTGCACTTTCACATGGGTACAAATCATCTCACAATAAAAAGGGCCCTGGAAAGAATGCTAAAAAATTCTGGAGCCCAGGTAATGTTTTCCTCAATCCTCTCAGTAATGGAGGGAGACTTTGGAAGAAACAGGTGAGCCCACAGTATCAATACCTGGACTCCACGACTAGGGCTTTCACCATAACTTTGGACTTTTAAACCATGGAAGAACATTCAAGAAGCCAGGTATGCTGGAGCCTGACAGGATCCACCTGTCCTTATGGAGAGACATGTCTTTGGACATAAGCTTGTGGGACTGATCAAGAGATCTTTAAAGCAGAATTGATGGGAGAAAGGAAGTAACAGCAGGATTACATCAGGCAAGCCAGAGGTTGGCATGGCATCACCTGAGGGTTGCAATGCTAGTGGGAACACTGAGTCCATGGGAATACCCTGAAGATCTTTTCAGGGCTTAGGAGTCCACAAGTACTGGTCAGTTTTTAAGAACCACATTTTGGAAACACAGAAGCAGGCAATTCCACTCTGTCATATGTCAAGCAGCTGGGGCAGAAGACCACTTTGGCTAAACAGGGAGCTACTCAAGGGGCTCAAAATCAAAAGGAAAATGTGTGATCTCTACAAGTGAGGTCAGATCTTGCAGGAAAAGTATAAGACTGTGGTTTTTGTAAGCAGGGAGAAGACACAAAAGGCCAAAGCTCATTTAGAGTTGAGAATGGCCAATGTTGTTTCAGAAAATGGCTTCTTCAAGTACACTGATTACAAGAAGAGTTCTCAAGAAAACCTGCCAATGCTTGTTGAAGGTTACCATCTGATTACTAGGGATGAAGAAAAAACAGAGGCATTCAATGCCTCTTTTAGCCTCAGTCTTTAATAATACTGATAAACCTTGGGCTGCCTGACTTAGAGGAGTACAAGTTCCATAACTGTGGAATCATTTGTGGACACTGAAACTGTAGGGGAGAAGATAATCAGCTGAATTCCATGGGGTCTGATAAAATTCATCCCGCAGTACTGAAGGAGCTGGTGGATGTTATAACAAGACTCCTCTTGCTCTGCTGAAAGTTTTGAGTCTGCAGAATTTGACTGGAACCCAGCCAATGTTGCTTCCATAAAAAGGGCTGGAGAGAAGACCCAAGGAACTACAGACCTGTTAGTCTAACATCTTAAAAAAGCTATGGAGAAGATTATACTATGTACTTTTGAAAGGCATTTAAAGAACAACCCAACCATCAAGCAGATTGCCCACCTAGTTGATTAAGGGAAGCAGTGGATGTATCTTCTCTTGATTATAGTTTTGATATAATATCAAAAGCCTCACAGATTCCTTCTGAACATGTTGTCAGACTGTGGGAGGAATGGGTTCACAGTACACTCGGTGAAATCAATAAATTTTTTAGTCCTTTAATACAAAGAAAAAACCTAGAAAGCAAAAGAACCTGGTAACTAACATGAAGTCAGCATAAGTAACCAGCGGTGGGTGGTTCATGCAATGCAATCAAAACAGGTGATGGTCTCCTACATTAGCATTTTCAGATCCCTACAAAATTCTCTAGCAGAGGTGTAAGTGCTGTACTTAGAAAAGTCTGGCTTTTCTTTTTATGCAAGCTTTTTTGTTAGTGAGGCTGTGTATTAAAACTCCTACAACTTATGTACTGTCATGCTAACCTGTGCTTTATAAATCACTGGGATTAATGCAGAGTGACTTCCTTACACTTCTGCCAAATGCTGTGTGTCACATCTAACACATAATGTTTCTGTCTCCTTTCTGGGATGCTGCTTGCCTCAGTCCTGCCCTTTTTTTGGGTGTGGGCTCCTCCCTTTAAGGGTAGAAAAGACTTAAAAGGCAGTGGTTGTGCAGCTTCTTGCTGTGCAGTGCTGAGAAGTGGATCCATACTCAGGCTGTCATTTCCTGGCACTAGTGGCACTAGTGGTCTTCCCTACTGTTCAGGTATTTGTATCTAAAGTAAGCTGGGTGGTGATGAAATAAACCTGTATCAGATTGCCGGGGGAAAGATTCTCAGTGACTGGTAATGTATCTAAGGACATTGTATGTATGTTGCACTGCTCTGTGTATCTTGAGGCATTGACTAAATGTGCTTCTTTATCATGCTTGAAATCTTTCTGTCACCTTTGGAATAGTTTGAGAAGAGATTTTTCTTTTGCTATTTGGCTGTCAAGTTAAAGCATTGGCTTCTGAAATGTTTGAGGGTTTGTGTCTTTTTGTGGAGGAATTGACTGTGTAAATGGAACTAATCATAGTGCATTTACATGAATCCACCAGAGTTATGTCTTCTGCAGCACTTGTTCCACTATCCTTTAGCTACTTTTAAGCTCATATTGTCTATCCAGTGGTTTTTGATACAATTTTTTTGATTGCTCATCTTATTGTTTCTTTGAAGTGATTCTTAACAAATGTTGACAAACTTTCCCATTTAAACATATGCAAAAATCAAGCACCCACCACAGCAACATTTGGATAAGTTTTCTTCTGTCATGCTTGTCTTATGTAGTTTTAAAATAGGTCTGAATTGCTGCCTATTCTGATCTAACTTAATTTCTCAAACTTCTTGTGCAGGGAAAAAAAAACGTGTGTAGGCACAGAACACAGCCTGGTACACTATCAGTAGAAGGACATCACTTCAGTACTTACAGGCACAAATCTAATCAACAAGAATAAAGGACAAGAAAATGGGGAAAATAATAATAAAGGACAATAAAAAGAAAGTGTAAAAATGGTTGAGAATTGCTTTTGTTTTCAGATAGTAAAGACTATCTGATACTAGAGAAAATGCACTTGGCATCTTCAATGCTATTTTCACTTCTCAGCAAAAAGGGAGGAGTACTTATAAATCTTTCTTCAGCTGTCACTTCTATCAGTCACTAAAAGAAAACAGTAAATCTGCTGTGATAAAGCTGAATGTGGCTCTGGTCAGTCCACAATCTCGAAAGAATGTGATAGAATTAGAAGTCCAGAGATGAACAGTGATGATGGTCACAAGTAGTACCATATGAGGGATACCTATGAAAGCCAGACCTTTTCATTCAGGAGAAAGAGCTGACTTAGGGCAGAGGCAGTATGATGGAAGACCTCAGAAATGCTCAGTGGCAAACCCTGAGAGATGTATTATTCACTCTTTTAACTATTAATTTACTATTTTACCCTGTGTCCATCAAATGAATTTGTAGGAATCAGATTAGAAACAGAAAAGGACATCATTCTTCATGCATCAGATAGCAGAGCTGTGCAACTCATTGCAAGAAGATCTTGTAGATGCCAACTATTCACAGGAGTTTAAGGGGACACTGGAAAAATACATGAAAGAGTAATAGATGTTTCCTGTATATAAGAAACTACACCTTCCTGTTCCCTAGACATCTATTTCACCACTGCAGTAGAGAGAATATTGAACCACATGGTCCTTATGTTTTCTAGGTCTTTAGATGGACCTTGTTTTTGTGTATATTCTAAAAGCCTATTTTTTTGAAATGGCCATCCTGAAATTCCCTATCAATCTATTTTGCTGCTTGTAATGTTTATTGTGGTCAGTGACTGAGAAAAAATTAACCAAGGGTATTGCCCAATACTATTTCACCATCCTTTATAAAAGCAGAACTGGTTTACAGGAAGCTTATCTTATATCTAACAAATTGTTGTTGTAGCACAAGCAGTTCTGATAGCAGAAAATATTGCAGGCCATTGTTTCAATTTAGACTTAATTCACTCTAATTTTCCTGTACCTGAAGTGTCCTGTTCCAGAATGATATCTTGTGTCCCTGTTTATTTTCCTTTAGGAATGGAGAAGCTGATTGTCTGTGCACACAAAAGGCCAAATGCTCTCTGTAGGCTGGTTTGCTTTCCATGGGCTGGAGGTGGAACTTCTCAGCTTGCTCAGTGGAGCACACTACTCAGCAACTCAATTGAAGGTTAGTCACTTTTGTAGTTAAAGCACAAATTAAAGCAAGTCTGAAATACACAGTAGCCAAGTTTTTGAATGGAATATAATATTCTTGAGATCACTGCAAGCTTTATCCAATGGGTCTTCTCCAGAAAGGATGGAACTAGCGTTCATTAGGAACTAGCATTTCCTTTAGGGTGCATTTTCTGTACCACCTTGTATCAAATTATATTTGACTAGGTTAAAAAGTTATATCCTCAGAGCTAAATTTCACAAGACTGTCATATGTTTGACTGCTTCAGAAACTACTGGTATGTTCAGAAACAGCAATACCCTGCATATTGTTAACATGCCAGTCACCAGTAAGGTTAACAGTGAAGAGATGAGACACATTTTTAATGTTGAGAGGCCACAGAGTGTCTGTTATCTAATGTTTGCACTTCTTGTATCAAAACTGAAGTTTAAACTACGGATTTATAACAGTGAAAATGACGTTACGCTACAAATTAATTCTCATTGCTCTCAGGCTATACCAGCACTAAAAAGATCCATTGCTAGAACTATTTGAAGAGGAACTAAGACCATTTTACAGACCTTCCACAAAATAAAAAATAATTTCATATTGATGAGCATTGCCATTGCAGTTGCACCAGTCCACTAAATGCTCATATGCTTTCTGGTAAGCAGATGCAACGATTACATTACATTTTTCTTGAAATTGGAAAAACAAACCAAAAAACCCCAGCCAACCAACCAACCAGCCAACCAAAAAAAAAAAACCAAACAAAAAACAAAGAAAGAAAAAGTCTTTTCCCACTGGAACTACTTCCAACAAAATACTAAGAAAATGGCCTAGGAGCAGCTGCAAACACAGATGAATAAAATCAGGGTTCAGCATGCTTTTTCAGAGATGGCTTCTGCAGAAAGAAAGTACAGAAGATGAAAATATTTCTGTACTGATGTGTATGGTATGGAGTAGTGGTTTATTCTATCTCTTCTAAGATACTTTGCACCTGACCCATTACTTCCACAGGAGTTTGCCAGTATGCATGAAGTCAGGGAGATTTTAGAAAATTAGCTTTTTTTTCCTGATCTACTCATTCCTTACTTTCACTAAAAAGGGAGAGGCAAATTCTCAATTTTGAAAGTAATACAATAAAAGCATGTAAAATGTCCTTCTATATAGACAGAAATAGGAGTATCCACCAATTTGTACTATGATTCCTCATCTCACAACGCGCAGTCCTGAGGAGCCAACAAAGATGAAACCAGGGATCGTACAATTCTAACATAGTTTAACTTTCTGCTGCCCTTAAAAGGATATATATTACACAACCCTATTATTGAACAATGAATTTGTGGTTGTTATTAACACTGATAGTAATAAAGTTGCTTTCAAACCTCAGCTGAAATCAGGATCTTGTGGTTTCTGATCCAAGGCATTTGTCAACCAGAGCCAACATTTGTGAATAAAGGAAAGGATGGAAACCTAATCTCTCACAGGATTAAAACATAGTAGTAGCAATAGCAAAGACATGGTATCAACTGTACAATGGATTAATTTAGATAATCTATATATTCTGCAGAATAATTAAAAAGCGTAATTAAAATTATTTCACTGTATCTATTTGAAATAACTATAATCCTTTTCTCTTGCATTCTCCACCTCTTCTGCAGTGCTGTGTGTAAGGTTTCCTGGAAGAGAAGCTCGCCTTAATGAACCTTTTGCAAAAGATATGACAAGCCTGGTTAATGAAGTTACAAGTGTTTTGTTAAAAGAGTTTCAAGAAAAGCCATTTGCATTTTTTGGTCACAGGTGAAAACATACACATTTTTAGATGTCCCGGTGAAGGAGCCTCTGTCTTTGAACTCTAGGAGTAGATACTTATTTTTGTTTACAAAAACTGTAGGAAGATGCGGTTCTGCAAAGGTCTTTTGTCAAGTCATCCTAAAACATGCTGCTGTTCTCAAAGATTCTGGTTTTTTATTTATTGCTTCAGGCACAACATCTGAACATGTTGTGTTTCTGATAAATTATAATTGCATTAATGGTTAATATTCGTGTCAGTGCTTGATCTATATGAATGCAGGGAATGAACCAATCATCAAACCCAGATTTTGAAGTTTGCTTAGTCCCAAGTATTCACAACTGTTCTTATTGCAAATTAAAGAGACTACAAACAGAAAGAGACTAGGAAATGGTCTAATTTGTAAAACTAGACTGTGTAGACATACACTTTATGTTAATTAACAAATATCTATATAATTTACATGTCATATACAGTTTCACTAAATGTTCAGGATATCCAGTTAGCACTGGAATTCAAATTATGTTAAATTTCCAATGTTTTGTGTATGTTTTTACTTACTTTGCTTTAATTTCTCTTTTCACCGTAGTTTTGGATCTTACTTGAGTTTTGCAG
>VWZD01007176.1:92881-139347 GCA_013396695.1 Sakesphorus luctuosus | reverse complement strand
ACAGAACTGTTAACTGTATGAAATAAAACAGTAATTAGCTACCAAGAGTAAAAATAACATTTGACAGTATGGTATGCAAATTAGTTTAAATACAAAATGAGCATTGCTTCAAACTCTATGGAGAGAGAAGTGGGGTTTTTTCTTAGAAGAAATTAATTCTTAGGTGAATGCAGAATTTCATACTACATAATACTCACTGCTGCTAACTTTAGCCTTGGGAGAAGTCTCCTTAAGCTAATACTGCCTTTTTTGAATATTGTGTTAATATTTACTATGTTATTTGGCTTAAAACTAAAGAGTAATCAAAATAAAATACTAAGTGACCCTCCCTTCTCTGTAAGTGAAATAACTGTCTTAACCTAGTCTTTTATAAACCGCCAGCATCAGCCCTTTGTACATTTATTCCTTTCCCTCCTCATTCTCTGTTGGATTTTCAATCAGTTTCTTCTGAGGTTCTGCTGTTTTTTCCCAGGAAAACAGCAGTGAAGTGGCTTTTTCCCAGTCCTCTTGTCCTCAGTCAGCATTTGCTATTTCTGTTCTTCTGTCTCTGGGGCTTCTTATACTAAGTATAAGTTTGTGATTCATGGAAGCAAATTCCCATAATCAGTTGGTCTCTTCTGTCCTACATTGGTCAGGTTCATGTCCACTGCTAGCATTTTCTTTCTCTTAAATAGATTATTTTATTAGTTGCATTTCAATAGCAAGAGTCAAACTTGAACAAAACAGAATGAATAGTTATTTGTGTGTGGAAGCTTCAGACCTGGAAGGTCCCCACAACTTGTTTCCCTCATAGTTTGTAAATTTCAGCAAACACAGTCTATTAACCCTTTTCAAGAAGTGGTGAATGTTAGAATAATCAGCCATTGTATTTTGGAGATGGAGGATTATTGTACTTTTTACTAAAATAATTTGTAATGAAAAGATTATTTTAAGTATATTATCTATAACACCTGATCTGTTTTGTCTGGTACTGACAGTCTGAAGAAATTCTTTCCATCAAAAGAATACCCATATCTGATACAAAAGATGAAGAAGTTCTTGCATATATACAGAAGATAGGAGGGACTCCTCCTGAGCTTCTGCGTAACAAAGACATTAGGAAACATGTGGTGCTTACTTTCAAAGAAGACCTTAGAGTTTTACAGACATTTTCGTAAGTTTTACAATTTTGTATTCATTTGTATTTTACATTTTTACTTCTGTCTGATCATGTCAGGTTTTTTTCTTTCTTTTTAATTTGTTCTAGTTTCTGTTATGAAAAGATTATGAAATGGTAAACACAGCTTTTCTCCTTTGTGTCCCTTGTTTTCTAATATTTAAGCCCTAGATGAAAACACTGCTTACTGTAGCAACTACTGCAGTAGTGAACATGTCATGGTACAATTAGAGTTCTATTTAGGATCCAAAGTTAAAAGCCACTAAAAGGGAATATTCTCACATCTTTTATTGTTTTCTGGGGCTAATTATCTCATGCGTTCAGCCCCTGATCCAAGATCTCCTATCCTAAGCCGAAGCAACGAGTGCCTGTGTTCTGGGCACCCTGAGAGCACACAGCTGCTTCTGTCCTAACTGCAGTCCCCATTGGGTGTTACATGACAGCCAGCATTGCTGTGTGGGTAAGGTTTCTTATCTTGGGAAAGACAATGATACTCTCACATGTGGGATTCATTTTGGTCTTAAGAACCTGACACTGAAAGGCCCTGAAACATTAGAACTTGAATATAAGCAGGTAACGTAATTGTTTATGGGAGGTGAGAATTTTTATTGCAGGTTGAAGCTCTTTTTTTCCTCTAACTATTGGGTGATTCTTTCTTTACAATTTCAGACCTAATTCCAGTAGGGCAAGGAGCTAAGAACCTTCCAGATGTAATTTCTTCTGATGTTCTGCATAATCTGAATCCTGAAGTTTGTTAGATTTTGGAGGAGAATGTAAAAGTTATTTTACATGTGGAAGCAAATGCCCAATATTAGGTATCTTATTGAAAGTTTGATGACTTCTTTTTATATTCACAGTTTTGAGAAGGCAGAAATGGATATCCCCTTCTGTTGTGATATTACCTGCTTTAATGGGTCTGATGATATACCACATGATTTACAAGGTACCTTGCTTAAATGAAACAAATCAACAGAGCAGTCTCAATGTATGAACCAAACAGTTGACATGGCATTCAAAATAATTATTAAATAATAAATTTGAAATAGTTATGTAAAATTTTTACAGTAGTTGACATTTCTCTGACATTTGAAATACCTTTTTCAGCTTGGCAAGAACTAACAAGTGGAGATACATCCTTTTACAAGCTCCCTGGAGGTCACTTTTATCTGCTGGAACCCTCTAATGAGATCTTCTTGACAAAACACATAACAAGATGCATAGAAAATGCTGGTCTATGAGTATTTCCCTCAATTTTAACAGCAGTAAGTGTAGTATCAGTCCGTAGCACTTCATAAGTAGTCATTCTCTCTGTACATTGCATGCAGTTATGCCTAAGAGTTGTTCTGTTCCTCCTCTGTAATCCTTTAAGCAGGGGAGTTTTCCTGGGTTTTTTTGAAAATAAACATTGGCTTTGGGTCTTAAAAGAAAGGTTTCATCTTTTCCCTCTTCCTATCTTGCATGTGTGTAAACTCTTCACTTCATTCCGAAGCCACATTTGCAAAAAATGACAGCTACGTTATTTTACTTCTAGAACTTCTGTTTGCCTGCTCCTGTAAAAATGCTAAATATATTTTAGTACCCACAAAAATCCACAATTCTTATATTAGGCTTAATTTATTAGGTTCAAATTAATTTAAAATAACATATAATCTAAAAATAGAGTATGTATGTCAATACCCTTTACAGTCAAACAGCTTATGCTTAAAAGCTACTACTGTCAGACTACACAATGAGGAGTTAGTATTGCAGTGTTCCCAACAGAGTTAGTTCATTAGCTACAGTAGAGTTAATTGTTAGTGGGAATTATTTTGAGTATTCTAGATCCCATATTTTTCTACCATTGCTTTTGCTTTAGCGATATAGGCATTCATGGCATCCTCCTTTGACAAACCTGTAAAAGAAAGTAGCAGTTGTTATCTTTCCTCATTTGTCATCCTATAAACATGACTATATGATGTAAATTTAATTGGTGTAATACCTTTTTTCAGGTTCCATGCCTCCCATTTGGCTTTGCCTTTCAAATCTAGCATTCCTGGGCATTCTGCCAAAATAAACACATTCCTTTGATTATCATACAGATTTGCACAACATTAGCTTGATTTCATCAAGATATGGGAGTCAATGTGAAGTATATATAGGAATACCAATATTAATATCTCCAACAGTAGCCTGTTTGTAGAATCCATATAGCTCCTTCAGTTCTTCATCAGTTGGTCTTGTTTTTAATTTTTTTACATCTTCTGCAGCACCATCAAAATCAGCCTGATGAAAGAACAGAAAGTGTTGGTTTTCCTCTCAAGGGGAGTGCTTAAAATATGAGGTATAGGACACACAGGTGTATCATTACATATTCTCAATTACTCACTTGGGTTTAGAGGTAAGTGTAGGCACTTGCCCATGAAAGAAACTTAATAAAACTGTATGTAGTTAGGGAACTAGCTGTCAGGGTCAGTATGGCTAAGATAAATAATCAGTTTTACATCTGAACACTTGGCACTATTACAGACTGTCTAGTGTCAGGATAACTACAGATATATTCATGCAAGCAGTCTCCACAATTTATGTTGTGCACATCTTTCACAGTCACACTGGGGGTATAAAGGCATTCATTGAACTTTACACCCCAGCACTAATCTCTGAATCCTTTTGGCCCTGCCAGTATAGAGTTGGCTCAAGTGGTAGAGCTCGAATGCCCTCTGAGGGGCACTGCCCACTTCACCCTTCATTCCCACTGCTCTGCTGACAGTGCAGTAGGGGATGAACAGCTGGCACAGGGATGAGCAGTGCTCTTACCAGGACCACCTTACACAGTGGAGCACATGACTGCAGTGTCCTTTCATCATCATCATCATGCATCACACATTCACATCAAACTGAGGCTATTGCCACTCTCTCTATACGTAGGTCTCAGGCTAGAGTCTAGAGTTCTGTTTCGTGCTCAGGACATTTCAGAGAGATGGTTTTCATACAGTGACCACAGACTTGTGAGGTCACTGCACTATTATAATGCAAAAAGATGCAGGCACTTTAATATGCCATGTGCTCATTTCAGTAATTATTTCAGCTTTTAAGCTGGATCTCCATTTGCAGAAGCACAGTATATCCTGGAAGATGTGCTATTACACACCCACATATATACATATATAATATGCAAAAAACATTGGTCTTAAAAGAAGCAACATATTCAACATTGGTTTCAGCATGAGCACTGCAGCTCTGTTTAAATCACTGAAATCCCAGCATTAGCTCAGAAGTCTGTACTGTGCTCCTTTAGACCAGCTTTCCCTTTAGTTACAGAAAAGATTTATTTTTTTTAATAAGAAAACCTAATGCATGTTTGTCTCCTTAACAGACACCTTTCTTCTTGGCAAGTGACTGTACTGGGTGGATCAGGTGACAGAAATAAGCAAGTGTGAATGAAAGCTGGGTTCACTATAGCATTCTGTATTTAAACAGAGAGAGAGAGGTAATTTCTGTTTTTAAATCTAGGAAGGAAAAATGAGAAATCATTTGAGAGTGATGCTCAAGCATCTTTCTTCACAGAAAGGCTCCTTCGTGGAATCATGAAACTACGTATTGATTGATGTATGGACGCATCAGCTGGTGGCTGCATTAAGGCAGGAGTGGCAGGTGAAATAGGGTAAGGAAGCTGAATGCAGTGCAGTGTCTGCACAGAAACCTGACCACTCTCCCATCAAATGAGTCACCTTTGCCTTCTGAGATGGAATTAGTTTTTTTTTTTTACTATTTTGGTACAGAAATTTAGTTTGGCTAGTGATGTCAGATACAAACTTCTGAGGAATTTCTAATTTTTTTTTTGCAAATTCTCCAATTGCTCTTTGAAACCCACAAAGGGAAAGCACAAGTCTTCTAAAAAAAAGAGTCATTGCCACAGGAGGATGTACATATGTAACCCCAGAGTTATGACAAGGAGCAGCAGGCAGAGAGATGAATTTAAAAGGGACGTTAAGAGTGTTATAGCAAAGAAATGCTCCATGCAAAACAGCAATTAACAATAAATCTCGAATCCTTTAAACTGTAGCCATAAATTCACAGCACATTACATGAGAAGGATTCATGACGATAATAGACATCTCTAGCTCTGTCAGTTTGTAGCACCCTTAAAAATGCAATGGAAGGAAAGAAACAAAAATTCTGCAGCAATGCAGATTCTTTTTAGCAATTAATCTTTCAACTTATTGAGAAACTCAGTCTTTGCATAACTGGAAAGGAGGAGTTTGTGAGAGATTCGCACCAAGCCCTCTCAGAATAAAATGCCCAGTAGTGGAGGCGTGAATACAGACAACAGCTGGTGTGTCAAAACTGATAAAAACTGTTTTAATTTTGAGAAATGCCGCTTTTCTGTTTTGAATGTAATGATCCTTCTGAGAACTGTCCAGGTTCCAAGTGCCTTTGGTCTGCTTAAAACTCTGAAACTTGGTCATCTGATAAAGTATATGATTTGGCAGTTTCCACAATAAATTGTAACTCACATGACTTCCAAATTATATTCTTAAGTCTAAAACTTATAGACTGAAACCATGTAACTAATTATGCAGTTTGTTCCTGTTTTAATAAAAATAATTCTCAATATTACAAAAATGCAATTATACCATAGAATCATAGAAAAACATGAAACTTTAAGTCCAACTTTTTGTATCTAATTTCTTTTAAGAACTAAAGACTGGATTTTTTTTTAACCAACTGAGTTATTTGGGAGCACTGCAAGGCAAATACAGGATTTTTCTAGTACAAAAAACTAAAAAGCTCAGAATGTGTTTATATATTATGTATATATGTTACATATAATTTAGATAAATCAAAATCATGTGCTGTAGTCTAGAAATAAAAGCTGAATCAATAATGTTGACATGACTTTACAGCAACACTTCTCAGCATCTTTTTTGTAATATTAATATGTGCCTGACATCTGCCAGCAGGTGGTAAGCAATTGTATTGTCCATCACTTGTTTCTTTTTTGTTTTATTGCACATGTGTTTTTGCTCTCTCTCTCTTTTTTATTACTACTATCACAGTACTATATTTTAATTAGTTTTAATTATTAAATTATCCTTACCTCAACCCATGAGTTTCTATTCCCCACCCCCAATTCTCCGCCCCCTCCTACTGTAGGCAAAAGGAGTGTGAACAAGTGGCTGCATGGTACTTATTTGCTGCCTTTGGTTAAACCACAACAGCTTCACAGCAAGAATGAACCAGAAGCACTGTTAGATTGTACAAGACAAAAGATTAAAAAAAATAAATCAAGTAACCCATAAAATTAAGAACCTTATCTTCATATAACTTTATTCTATATGCCTCTATAGGCAAGTATCACAAGATACTGTTTAAAAATATGCATGTGCATATCTTGCAGAGAAATATAAACACTAAATTTTTCTTTCTTCATTGTCCTCTAGCCAATTGTGCACTGGCTGTTGCTTGGGATTTGCCTGCTTACACAACATGCTTTTAGAAGCCTGTAAAAATATAATTTCCTTTTAATCATGTGCCCATAAAAGTCCCTTTAACTCCTCAAATTAAAAGTATAAAAATATAGAGACATAAACATACACACATGCCCTAGGGATAAATGCACAAATTATTGGACTATTATCACATACTTCCATTTTGCAAAGGAAAAAGCTTAAATGAATTCTTTATTTACAGCAGAATATGTTACCAGTTGGCAAAACGTATAAATCTTTCAAGCCTATCTAATAAAAACATTATTTCATTATTTTTTCCTCATTCCCATACAGCTTGATTCAATAAATTGATATGGCTGGTAGCTGTCAATCACTCCAATATGGATAGAAAACCTCTATAATGTCTAACGCAGAATGTATAAGATATTGTAGTATTTCAACTGCTGATGTTTATGTGAAAGTGTAACTGCATAGCAGAGTGGAACAGCATATCACATTGCACTCAGCTCCTTCTAATCGTGATTTATGACTCATTGCTTAATCATAAGGCTAGGAAATTCCTCTTCAGCTTGAATTCAGGGCAGAGTAAAACAAACTATAATTTCAGTGATTGTTAATTAAACAAAGGTGGTGTTATGTTTGGGATTTGGCAATTCTGACCCACTGAAGAAATAAGTTTCTTCTTCTTAGCTGTAACGCACCACAATGAAACCTCTGTGCTATTGAACACAATTGCAGCTCAGAAGAAAATTGCTGAGCTACTGGCAATGCACTCCCTGCATCTAGGTCAGAGCATTGTGCTGCTCACTCTTTGCAAACCAGGCAAGCTGAGAGAGACATTATAATGAGACTGGGATAAAAGGGCTTGTAAATCTTGAAGTGAAAGGGATAATAGGAAAGCCTAAAGAAGAAAACCAGCCTAATCCATCAGGGCACGGGCAAGACAAGGGATGTGTTCACCATTTCTCACAAATGTAGGAGACTAAAAGCCAGCAGTGAAGGTAACTTCCTCAAGAACTATTTAAAGCTGTAGTCAGAGAGAAGGTAGAAGGAAGCTCTCTCTAGACAGAAGGTAGAAAGTAGAAGCTTTTCTATGAAAATACAAACCTGTAAAAATGTACCACTCCAAAGACACACATAGCATAAAAAAATACACACAACTAGCTTAAAAATTATTCATGCTTCCCAAATACATATATACTCCTGCCTCAGTGTTAGAAGTTCGTCTCTTCCTTTTAGAGCTCAAAGTACCTATCTTGATCCTCAAAACATAAGTATGTGCCTGCCTTTCAATGCCTAACCCAGTACTAGCAACCTCAGATGCACAAGTACAGAAAAATAATTCATGCATGCTCTAAACAGGTAAGGCTCCAAAAAATTATATGACCTATAAATAGTAAAAATTACCAGCATGCTTCTCACCCTCCACTTGTGGAAAGTAATGCATTATTTAACCTGCAAGGGTTTAGGTAAATTTCCCTTGCTGCAAGGTAACCTTGATTTTGCAATACTAATCCTTATGCTAAAGAAATATGGCAGTCTCCAGCACGGCATTGCACAGATGGACAGCGCATCCCTCCCTCTCCTCTCTTCGCCTGTCTGTCTCACCAGACGCAGAACTGCTTACCTGGAGAGTCATGATGCTGCGAGGATGGATGCCCGGGAGCGACCTCCTTCCTGCTCCTCTGGCTGCGCTCCCGCGCCGTGGGCGCGGTGGCGCTGGGATGCTCCCGGTGACCTCAGCACAGCCACGCCGGGCGGACACGGGCTCGCTCCCGCTGCTCCTCCCGGGACCTGCTGGGACAACTGAGCGGCGACGAATCCCGCTGAAGGGGCAGTGGGGGGCAGTGAGCATTAAGCCCACAGTCGTTTCCTCGGAAAGCCTGAGCTCCTTTCCATAGCGCTGCGGATTAGGCCACCAGGCTGAGAGCAGTGGTACAGCAGGATTCCCAAGGCATTTGTTTGAAATATCCTCAGTGACTTGAACTGCAGCCAGCCCAGTTATTGCTGCTGGTGCCTCTGTTGCGGGCCCTGCCCCAGCCCGGCCCGGGACCTCGCATCATCCGGCTCCAGCTTTGGACAGCACGCAGCTCCTCCCGGGGATACCTCACACAAGCAGCTACACACACAAAATACCTTGTGAATGCTGTTTTTTAATTTGTTCTACTAAATACAGAATAAAAAGAGTATTAATTTATAAACTAGCTTCCAACTGTAACCACAGATGGAAGAAAAATCCATCCTTGCTTATCTATTGTACCATTAATAAATTATGTATATTCATGCCTCTATACATTTGTTCATCATTCTATGAGCATAGTTTGATCACAATCCTATATGCTTCTCCTTTTTTAAACCCAGTAACTTCCACAGAACCACAAAAAAATGTTTTCCCTCAAATTCAGACTATGTTAAATTAAGCTACGACTCAACAAGAAGACAAAAGAAGTGAATTTTAGTAAATAAAAGACTTTAAAAAAATTTGACAACTCTGAAGCTCCGAAGCCCTTATTCCTGCGGGGGAAGCTCTGCTGCTTCAGAACCAAAAGGCTGCGTGCAACCAGGTGAATGTAGAGACTGAATGTGTTTGGCAAGCTTTGTTAATGGTTCGGGGCAGGTGTGGGGAACACTGAACGTAACCAGCAGTCCTTACTTGTCATCTTGCGTTACAGGATACAAGGTGCGACCACAGCGTGTCGCACACTGCACCGCAGCGAGGTTGCTGTGAGGTCCCTATGAAGCATCCGGTGACTGGGCCATGATTTGGCTGCTGACACATGACAAAGCAGATCCGCCATCGCCCAAGTGCCAATTGTCGGGAGCGTTCAAAACGCGGGACCCCTAGAGTTAAACCTGCAGCGAGACCTGCCTGCCCTGCCGTGGGCTCGACACCGGCACCGGCACCGCCACCGCCACCGCAGTGCAGCCTCTCGCCAGCGCAGCACGCTCCTTCTGCCCGCAGCACCGCCTGTGGCACTGCCCACAGCCCGGGCTCCGGCACTGGCACTGCAGCGCGCTGCTTCTGCCTGTGGCCCTGCCCACTGCCCACTGCCCGCTGCCCACTGCCCACTGCTCACAGCCCGGGCTCCAGCTCCGGCTCCGGGCGGCCTCCCAGGGCCCCCGACCGCTCGCATCACCCGCCGAGCCGCCCCAGCCGGGCCCATGGTCGGGGCAGGGGCAGGGGCAGGGGCAGGGGGAGGGCGTTTCCGCACCGCACCCGCGGTCATGTCTTGGGTGCACGAGCGCCCCCACCCGTCCCTGCGCCTCCCGCGCTGCTCCTGCTCAGCTCGCTGAGGACCAGGCCGGGGGGCGGAGCGGGACGGACCGGGGCGGATCCGCACGGCGACCGGCGGCGTGTGCGCGGAGCGCGGGGCGGGCGGCGCGGGCCGCGGCCGAGGTAAGGGGGGGCCCCGCGGCCGAGGTCGGGTGCGCCCCGCGCTGTCGAGCCCTGCGGTCGGTCAGCGGATGCCGCCCCGGTCCCGCGGCCGCAGCGGTGTGCGCGAGGCCTGGCCGGGGAGCAGGTGCTCGGGGGCGGCCGGAGCCCCGTCCAGGTGCAGCGCGGCCCAGTGGGGCCGTGTTTGACCAGAGTTTCTCCACGGCAGGAGCGGGAGGTGCCCCCGGCGCGGAGCGGAAGCGGCTGCGGAGGTTCCTGGAGGAACGCGACGTGCGCGGCCTCTCCCCGGATCTCCCTTCGGCAGGAAGAGACGGGGCGGGACAGCGACGCGAGGTGGAGGAGCTCAGCGCTCGTGTTTTGTTACTCGCTGCTCTGTGTCTTTATCGCTGCACGGTTGGTCTCTTCCGCACTACCCATTTTGAAACGAAAAATGTAATCTTTCGGCTGTGGAATCCATGTTTTGCTCCTTTCTCATAAACGAGTCTGTTGCTGACTTTGCTTTATATACCCTATAAAAGGTCATCAGAGCATCCTTGAATGAAAGCTTTTAAAACGAATAACCCAGAGCTAGTTTTCTTAAGCTATCATAAGCGCCCATTTCTAACGCAGTCACATTTAAGATTTCTAGTGGTTATTTCTGTTTTTCAGTGGTTTCCACGTTTTGGTTGTTGCCACTGTGATGATAAAAGGGGTTAGATAACTGCATGAATGACAGCTCCATAAAGGACTAATAGGATAAGTCGTCAGACCGTCTGTCTCATATCCCAGATGCAACCATTGTGTGTGTCTGGGAGCTGAGGGGAATGGCAGCCTAATGGTTTCTGCAGTTCCCGCTGTGGGAGGCAGACAGCAGGGCCGGATCGACCATCACTGGGGTGCCCCAGGGCATTTCATAGGGTTTGCAGCATAAATTAATGAGTCTGCAGATTTCTATCATGCCTTCCAAATGCATAAAAACACAAAGGCGTGGAATAAAGGCTGATAAGACAAATTTCTAAAAAACTTCTAAATAATTTAGGAACTTGGAGGTTGTTTTGTGGTATGATTGAGCTTTTTTTCCCATGGCATGGGGAACAATGCAGCTGTGCAACAGCAAAAATGGAGTGATCCTTCAACCTGTGACTCTGGGAGTGGGGTTTGTTTGGTTGGGGTTTTTTTTCTGCTTTTTATATCTGTCTGACCTCCAGAGGATTTTGTTCAGCTTCAGAAGGGTCTCTTGTCACTGCTGTTGCCTTGCTGTCCAGCCTAGTTTTTTTATTTTTTTTTAAAAACAGCACAGCAGCTGCCTCTTGAAGGATTAGCAGTGAGCTACTGTGAGGAGGGTGATAGTTGCCAGTATCACTTTGATATATGTTGTTTATTTTCTGCATTCCCAAAAGAAGCTTGGGTGGTAACGACATCCACAGCAAACAGTACAATATTTGAAGTAATGTCTCTTTCTTCCCTAGAGTGACAAAACACAGAACCTCGAGATGTCTGTAATTCAGCAAGGGACAGCAACACTTCGTAAAGCAAAGAAAATCACTGTAAAAACGTGTCTAGATAACCCCTTTGTTTTTCAATGGAAAACAATAGATGGAGAAGATATGCATTTCATACTACAGACCTTAGAAGAAAGGATTAAACATATTGGACTTAAAAAGATTGAGAGTCCAAGAAGGAAAAAACGTCCCCTTAGAAAAAAGCAAATGGGAAAAACATGTGCTGCTAGCACCAATGAACTCCCTAAAGAAGAGGAAACAGAAAGCCATCAACAAAACCCAGGATGGACTGACATAAGTGTCAGAAGACAGCTTGCTATTGGAGTTAATGAAGTTACAAAAGCATTGGAAAAAAATGAACTTCTTCTCTTGCTGGTGTGCAAGTCTGCAAAACCTGCCATGATCACATCGCATCTCATTGAGCTGAGTGCAAGTCGAGCCACACCAGCAGGCCAAGTTCCCCGGCTCAGCGAAACAGTCGCGCCACTTCTTGGTTTAACATCCATTTTAGCACTAGGCTTCAAAAAGCAGTCTGATAAATTTACTGAAACAATACAGTCAATCATTCCAAAGATACCAGCACTGGAAGTGCCATGGTTTCAGTACAGAACTGAAGAAACTCTGGCTTACGGAGATACAGATTCTTCAGAAAACGAGGAACCCAGTGAACCTGCAGGGGATGAGCTCGCAAGCCAGAAGCGGAAGCGTACAGAAAGCAATCAGCCTGATCTTTCAAACGTAATTTTGCAGCCTTTGAAAATCAAGAAACTTGTCCCAAATCCCAATAAGATAAAGAAACCACCTCGCAAAAAGAAAAAAGTTTTTTCAGCATAACTGGTTTTAGTTTGGTTCTGTTAAACTGATTTTTTAAATGCAGAATGGAGTACAGTTCTAACTGAACAATTTTTTTAGGCTTTACAGTGTAAAGCTCTTGAATACGAAGTGAACTTTATGTTGCAATCGGTTGAGGTACTTTTTGCTTAAATAAAGAATATTGCTCAGACTTCAGTGTTACTGTTTACCTGGGGGTAAGTATTTCATTTGCAGTTGGAGATCAGAGAGTTAAACTCAGTAAGGAACATGCCAAAGTAATTTTAAGAGATAATACATCTTTGGAATTACTGCAAAGCATTAAATGAACTTTGTATCTTTACACAGATGAACATGCTTTAAACAAAACAGATTTAAGTATAATTACTCAAACAAATCAATACCAAAAGTGAAAGTTTATTTAAACAAAGGTCCATGCCAATATAAGTCTTTTAAAGCTGGTTTCAAGTAAACAGCAGTAACAGCACAGGCAGACTTCCCTTTTGAACTCTGTTATAGCTCGTTCTGCAGAACAATGAACTTGTTTTGGTCATGAATGTACGTAGACTTGGGTTCCACCTGACACCTGCTGTATGGTATGCTGGAGGAAAAGCTTTATTTTCAAATACAAAACCAAATTACTACTACTGCAGTATGAAAAAAATACTTCCATTATTAACACACATCCTGTGAGAAAATGCAAACCTAAACGCTTAGATTTCTGATTTGAGTCTAAAAGTATTTCCCAGGAAATTGAGATAAACCATATACTGTTGTATATAAAGTAGATGAGAGCTATAACCGCTACAAGACTGAAAACACACCACGTAACTTTTGAGTTTCCTTTTTACTAGGGACTATGAAGAGTTTCCTAATGACACACTTGTGTTTTAGGAAGGAAGGGGAATATTGCTGCAGTTCAGACAATAAGCCTAGGAATTTACTTGTAGAAGAAAGCATAAAATACCTTAACTGAGTTACTTTGTAGTTTCTTAAAGGTGGAATTTACACATTTTCAGAGATTCGCTGATCCAGACTTCCAATGCCATCTGTGATAGCTCATCTGTATTTTGGATTTATTTAGAAATTACTTAAGTTCATGATACCACCTACAAAGGTAGGCAATGGCAATGAGTCTGTAGTCATGATGCTTCTTGAAGTTGAAACCAAACATTTAATGGTAAAATTTTTGTCCTTGTCTGATGGTGGTAAGAAGAGGCAAGGCTTTTTGCCTTGCTTCATAGTCCTTCATATATGTCCTTTGTTCTGGCTTTTTGGATGCTAAAACTTTGAAGGCATGCTAGCATTAGAGTATTTCATTCCCAGGCTGGCTATCCATAACATAAAAGTCTTAGCATTTACACAGAGCATAAGGATTAGCTTTGGTAAAGAACATAAGCACAGCAATCATCTTTCAAGCACTTTGCTGCCTGCCTAGATCTATCTTTGTCTTCAGGAATTTGTGTGCCTTCCTTCTCCTTTGGGAAGGAGATTACAGACATTTAAAAAGCCAGGTGGGAAAGGTGGTGGACCAAGCCTTACATTTGCCAATTTTTACATAAACACCTATTTGGTTTTGAGGAGTCTCATCTTCATAGCAAGCCTAATGCACACAGGTTCAACTTTGGAAACAACAGAAGAGCCTCTCCTATTAAACTGCCAACAGTGGCCCCCACATGGATATTCTATTCACCTTTTGTTAAGTACCTGCTTGGGAAGTGGAAGTGAGCTGCCACAATTTTCACCTCCCAAGTAACTGTCTTATGGTGTGAGTGTAGGCTGAGACACTTTCAAGATTCATGTCCTCTGGATGCTGTGAAACTTGAGCAAAGCATTCGAGGTGAAGAGCACTTAACAGGGACAGAAGAGACCATGCTGGATTATGCAGCTGTTAGGTAACATATGCAAGTTCAGGAACAGAACTCCAGGAGCTGCCCCAGCACTCGGGCTCAGATGGCTGCTCTCCTCATGCTCTCTGGCCAGTTAATTTCCTCTCTCAGCTACAGTGCTGCCCATCTTCTGCAGGAGAATGACTCTGTCCTCCTCACCATGGAAAGTGAGCCAGAAAACAAGACAGAGGTTTACTGCTTGGATTCAGAAGCAAATGGCACTATTTTACCAGAAGAGAGCACAAGAATGGCCACACTCCTTTCCTCACCTGCCCTAACCTGAAGATTTGCGCTGAAAGCCAGGGTGCAGGAAACCCAGGTTCCAGTCTGTCTTCTTCCTGGACATAATTGGTCCCATCATGGCCTCAGCTTTACAAACAGCAATACTTGGGAGGATTTGTCTTCTGATTTCAGAGAAGACAGGAGGAAAGAAAACATCTGCCAAACATTTCTTCCATGTGCATTTTTTTGAGGGGAAGGCAGGCAGAGAACATGAGTGTATCTTCACCTGGCATTCAAGACCACCTATACGGATTAGGGACAGTTAGGCCGTGATCATTTCTTAGCAAGGAAGTACCTTGGCCATGAGGACAGAGCTGTGTCCTGCTGTTCCACTTCATGTTAGGCAGCCCTGAGCAAGGATTCCAAGGCTCCGCCCTTAGAACCAAAGCAGAATACACTGAACCCCTTGGTGAAACTCCTCCTCATCCCAGTGGGCCTCAATGAGAATGCTCTGCCAGGGGGGCACCTTCATGCCTTCTGGGACTTAAAAACTTAAGTCTTCAATGGAATTGAGATTACATTCTTGTTACCTCAAATATCACTACCATCAACTACATTTTCAGGCACTTAATTCTGCTCAGGCCTCACACAGAGAGTCCAAGCTCCCTCTGCACCATCTGTTGTGACTTCTATCAGCAGGTAGGTATTAGGGTGGCCAGAGATGTAAAGCCCAACTGCACCATCCTTTTAAATTCATGAGGTCCCAAGCTGGTGCACACCCAGGGGTCAGACAAACCACATTCAGTCCCTTCCTTTGTTTGAAGGAGGTTGAATGCTTTAATCACAAAGCTATAATGCAATAAGGGGAAAGGGTTTATCATTGTTTCTAGGGCAGAATCCTCTCACCACAATTCAACGAGAAAAAGAAACCAAAACAAAAACCATTCACACACTGGAAAAGAAATGGAAAGAAAATCAAACCCAACTGCTACAAGGAGGTGGGTAGGGCTAGCAGTTATGAAGAACAGACAAATTTATCTTCATGTACAGAATTAAACTTCCAGCAAAATCTGCTGTCAGAATTACAGGCATGTTTAAAAGGAAAGTTAGACATTTGCATTTCATGAGATATTCAAGTCACATTCAAAAGATGCTCACAGCACAGAGGCTTCACTACCACAATTTGGCACTTTCAGCTAGAACAGTTTCTTAATGCAGATTTTTTTCAGTGCTCCCATTACTGCAGCATCCATGAGCTGAAAGAACTGCTATCATATCTAGCTATGATGCTACGCTGGAATGCATATAAAGTGCTTCAGAAGCCACTCCCGTTGCTGAGTATTCATGAGGGAATTAAAACAGCTCCACCCAACAACAAAGATCAGCCCTCCTACATTTCAGGAAGTGCAGTACAGACTTCCAAGGACTGAGGGCAGAGCATTTCTCTTCTGCTTACCAGCCACATATATAGCAAAACTTCTTGTTCCAAATTCAGGATAAAAACACTACCAGAAACAATTTATGAATACATATTTACAGAAAATACTTTTCATTAGAATTACAGACTTCATAGGAAATCAAAGTAGACCAAGGAATATGTGCAATTTCGCAGAAGCGTTGAAAACATTCAAACTATACACATCCTGATAGCACTACTAAAATTCTTAGTTTTACACACAGGCTGATGTTATTCTACTGAGGAAAAACTAAGGTTTTGTGCCACAACTGTAAATTAAGTACAGTAATGTATTATCATTCCAGCAACATAGATAACACCTGCACTGAACAGTGCGATACTGTTAAATCAATCCACTGATCTATTGAAGATCAAAGTACAAATCTGTATTTTTTATTGATTTGGCAGCGTTGCTTATGGAGAAACAAATGCACTAGTTAAACCAGTACATTGTCATACTGCTCCAGTTACAAAAACATCCAGTACTTTCATAGAGCTACAAACATTCCATACTTCTTGATGATATCCATGTGAAGTAAATAAGCAAAGATACTCGAGTTTGTATCCTTCATTCTGTTACACTGACAAACATACACCACCACTTAATAAATAGAAATGCAGCAGTTCATCCACATAATAGCAAATATTTTTGTACCCTAATCCACCACTGAAGTTCAGTTTGTACAAAACAGTCTTTTCAATAGAGTGGAAAAAAATACCTTCTTCTCATCAAGGTGCAAGCTAAGCTTTGAAACTTAAATGAATGTGCTTTTGATTCTTTTCATGGACAATAGAAGAGTTTCATGTGCCTTCTGATCTATCTGAAAATGCATAAATTTGGTCACATGTGGATGTTTTCATTGTTCAGATTTAATGGACTACTTCAGTACCACTGACGTTGTGCTTTTACTCCTCTTGAACAAGACCGTTCCAAGAGTTATGGAGATCAAATTAACTCAAAACGATGACCTCAGAGTTCCAGAAATGTGTCCTCATTGTAATACAAGACCAACCTAAAGAGGAAGAAGAAAAATAAAGTATTTTAGTTCAAGCATGGAAATGAATCTAAACATCAATAGTTTCCTGCAACTCAATTATGGATCATAAATAGGGCCAATTAAAACGGTTCCTTTAAAACTTCTGCCCATTTTTGGCCAGCATAGATTAATTTACAACAATGACTAGGAGAATTCAGAAACTCTTTTTAATCTCTTACCTTTTCAGATTCCATGCCCGGACACCTCCAGTTGTACAAATAATACTGCAAATTTCCATCTCCAATCCCAAACTTGAGTTTTTCCAGGAATGTTTTGTTTTCCATTAGGTCTAGTGCATTGAACACATCAAATCCTTTCTGGCAACAGCAAAACATTTTTTAAATTTTACTTTTTAAAGTTTCAAATGACACTTTATACAGTGGCATACAATATCCAAGAGAGTGGAGTGAGCTAATTAAAAGTTAAAAAAGACAATAGAATAAATCTTGCATTTTAATTAGGTACACAACAAAGACATATTCCCAATAAAAGTGAAGTATAATGCACAGTTTTGCTTGAAGATTATCTCCAAAAGGGCACAAATTTTAACGCTACTTTCGGGGCTAAGGTCTGAAAAGTCCTCATAGTTTTGTGATTTAGTTCTTTTCTGAAATGCCATTGTCTTTAGAACTCCAATCTTTTATGTGTTTCTCCTTCCCTTACTCCTGCATCCTCTACCAACTCCTTTTCATAAACCTCCTGAATTCACCAGAGAGCCAGTTTTTCTCTCAGAAGAGCCACGTGGCAAAATCAGACTCAGTTTTGTGCAGCAACACAAACATACTCAAATCCTCACTCACTGTGAACTCTTAACAAGCAACATAAACCCAAGGTCAGTTAAGCCATCACAGCGACAACTATCATGTATGGATAGTTGAATTTGCTTGGGGGTGTGGATATAAAAGTCCATTTATATGCAAGAGAGTCTGACCTAAGATCTTGGAGTTTTAACAGCACAAAGATAGCGCACCAGCAGAACATCATATGCTCTCAAGACAAAAGTAACAAAACAATAATGCTCAATTACTTAAGCACAAGAAGATGGTGTAAAAAACATATTTTACTAAGTATAAAAATCAGATTTTTTTTCTTTTAGATGAGCATCCTATATTAGGAAAAAAGAGGGTTGAAGAAAAAGAGCATTTTAAACCCTGCATCAGGACTATCCAAAAGAAAGTCACAAAGCAGAGACAGCATATTTAGTCAGGTTTCCCAGTACCTTGCACAAAGATCATTCTGTGTGCAGATGAAGTTACGCTAAACTAAATGTGTTGTGAAAACCACAAGGAAACAAGACAAGTACAGTGGCGAGGATTTGACACTTGGCATTGCAAGTAAATTTTGAAATATTCCAAGTTAATAATAGACAGTAACAGAAATCTCAGAAGGCAGGAAGGGAAGAATAGGGACACACTCTAGGTACACACACTAAGCTCTGCAATGAAGCACTCAAAATTCAAATAAATTACGAATTCTACAGATGTAGTTTTAATTCAGTATTTAAATATTAACAGATTAGGTTGAGGTTAGTATCTTATGAGAAGTAGAAAAAGGTTTCTGTTCAAAGGTACTTTCTCGAACAGCTCTGATAAACCATTAAAGCAGATTAAGAAGAGAATTTCTTCCCTGTTTCTAAGCTTTCTCCTGCTCTAGATCTAGAAACTTAGTATCATCATCAACAATAAATTACATAGGGTTTTGGGATGATTATCCTGATGCAAAACTTTCTCCATGCAGAATGAATACAATCTAAGTGAATAACTCCAAATTCTGGGTTTTATTTTGACTGACGGTCAGGTGTTTTGTCCTGTAACTGCCAAGATCTTACCAGACTTAGTTGTAAGCTTACTTTGTATAGTGCGATATGAGACAAAAATCAACATTAAACTGGCATACAAACCTTGAAAGCAATTTACTGAGTTAAATTTGTACCTCCAAAACCCATTATTTGGAGTAAAAGTGCAGAAAGGACTGTGGCGCGTTGTCCCCAGGCAAGAGCCAAACACCCTCACAGCCTTTGGCTTGCTCCTCTCCCACAGGATGGGGAGAAGACAGAAGGAAGGCAAGATGTCTTGTGAATAGAAATAATGACAGTTTAACAGAGAAAGCAAAAGTGTAGGCACAAGCAAAGTAAAAAGAATCTTAATTCATTCCCTACTTCCCATCAGCAGGCAGATGTCAAGCCACTTCCTGGAATGCAAGATCTCCACATGCATAATGATTGTTAGGGAAGATAAATACTATCACCAGGAGCATCCCCCCTTCCTCCTCCCTTCCTTGTGGAGCAGAACATCATATGGTGTGGAATACCCCTTTGGCCAGTTGGGGTCAGCTCTCCTGGCTGTGTCCCAGCTTCTTGTCCACCCTCAGCCTACTCGTGGTGGGGGAAGGAGAGAAAGCCCTGAGGCTGTGCAGTCACTGTTCAGTAACAGCCAAAAGACTGGTGTGTTATCAGCCCTGCTTTAGTCGCCAAGTGCAGCACCATATGGTATGGGCTGCGAGGAAGAAAGTTAACTCCATCCCAGCCAGATTCAGTATGTTTGTAAACAAAAGCTGTCCTGAATAGGACTTTCCTTGCCTCACCTCTCCTCATGTAAGACTCAAGTGCCTGATCTACAAATGTAATTAGGCATCTAATGATGCAGACAGGCCCAGCAGGTACTTTAGAAATCCACTGGTGTCTAAATCCCATTATTTAATGGGATTTATAAATATTTTATCTATATTATGATCCACATTCAGAGAAATGTCCACAGGGGAAGGTGTAATCCTTGCAGTTAGACCATGTAGCTGCCTCCAAACCCATTCCATCTGTGGCCTAGTGACACTTCAAATGACCCCCATGTGACACTTCAAATGGAGACCAACTCATTCCTTTTTCCACAGTGACTTTTAAGAATAAGTACCAGTATTTTTAGCCACTTCTGAAAATTATACTAGCATCTCAAAGTCTGTCTCTGAACTTCCTTTTGTATCATTCTGGAGCCTGAATAAAGTGCTTCTGTATTCCCCATGACTACCCAGGTGTTCTCCCTGACAAATAATTACTGAGCTACTTATAGGTCAACAAGCCTCAGCAGGCAGTTCCTGTCAGAGATGGCAGCTCAGCCGCAGTGCTGCACAAATGTGGCTGAGACAGACAAATTGAAGACTATGGCTGCTTTCATGCAGCCTGGAGTCTGAACATACACAGCCTTTGCAGACCATCACTGGCTTCATACAGGACCAACAAAGAAATGCCTGTGCCACATGCTATGCTGATGGCTCTGAGCATGGTTGTTCCAAGCAGAGACAGCATTGCTTGGGTTGGGCACTCACCTGGCAGGTTTAACACTGCAAACAGTGTGACGAGCAACCCCTCAGTTGGAGGGGCAAGCGTCAAGCATGAGAAGCAAAAATGCCTGTGCTCTGCAGCATGCTGGGAATGGTTGCTAGAATGGATGCCATGGACTGGATGAAAGCTGTGCAGTGCTGTGAATTGCCCAGGCTAAACAGGTGTCAGAGCATTCATTCAGAGCACTGGGGATGTGCAACATCTGCACAGCTCTGTACCACAGAACATGTGGCCACTGGTGTTAGCACTGTACTCCTGTGAAACCCTGATGACTAGGAGCCAGCATCAGTTTTTCATCAGACAGTACTACACACTTAAAATTCTTCTGCTTAAGAACTTCATTTATACTCTCTTCCCTTCCAATCAACCAAAGCATTTGTCAGTGTAATTCCATGCATGAAGGTATGCTTAAAAGGGACAACATAGCATCACCTACAAAGCTGTAGAGGCAGCACTTAGTAACACAAGCAAATGAGAAAGCTCACATAAATAAACTTTTGTATTTTTTAGAAATAAAACATAATTAAGGAATCCAAAATGTATTTGATAGAAATTATTAATTCATATCCAAGGGAAATTATTTTAGTGATAGTTTTCATTCTTCTGATACTTACTGACTATGGTCACCCATGTACTCTTGGGTGTTTACACAGTTCAAGCTATTGCAAATGCTTGACCCCTATGCACTTGTCATTACCTAGCATCCCTCAAAATAAAAATAGAAATAAAAAACAAGCACAGTGCTTTATATTTTGATATTGTATATGACTCATCAACTGCATTCCGTGCTGTAGGCAGTAAAAGTCAATGCAATGGCATGGATAAATTGCTGCCAGTTCCTACCTTGCCATCACTCCTAAGAACACTTTTGTGAAGGAAGCAGGAAAAAACCCCTACAACTTACCAATTTGGCTATAATGAGTGCATCATTCATTAAGTCCAAGAGGGGAGTCTCTGTATGAATATTGTAAAAGGAATAGGCAGCTTTGAGGCTTTTATGAACAGGATGATGCATCACTGTTGATGGTAATGTGTAGAAACTCAGGAAGTCTGTTAAAATACCATTTGAGCCCTACAAAAAAAAAACCAAACAAAAATTTAATTAATAAGAAGTAACTGCTGAGTTAGGCTAACATGGCAGTTCTACACAAGGTAGGTAATAAATCCAGCAAGGTTTGTGCACTGTAAATATTATGGTATAACAGCTAATCTTGGCTAAGATTTGAGGAAACAAACATTTAGATTTTTCCAGTCTATTACACCACCAAGGTTTTGACAAGAAATTGTCAAAGCAGTTCAGTTCATTTCCCAAGCTTAGTCTGCTACAGGCAAAGCTAACAAAGCACACTTCCAAAAAAAGAGTACAGAAGTTTTTTTCTAACAGCACTTATTTTAATAAAATAGTCTTAAAATATTAAGGATATTTTAAAAATCTGATGACATTCATATTACGGAATAATTTTCTCATGTTTCTAAAAATAGAAAAAAAATACTGTGCTGTTGCACAAAGCATATTTGAATCAACTCATGATTATTTATCGACAAGCACAACCAATTTGCTGGAGAGCAGTGCTAAATCACATTGAAATTCTAATAAAACCAGCAGTCATCAAAAACAGTGCTTATACAGAAATCTAAAGTACACTACATGAAACTACTTAATATTTTAATGCACCTAAGGAAGTTTAACCATCTTAAAGAGTGTAGATTAGAAGGAAGTGGGATATAATTATTACATGGGTTGTGACTAACATGCTGACCACAAAAAACTACCCAGATTTTCTCTCTTGATATCTCCAAGAAGTTAAGGCGAAGGAGACACACAAATGCTTGTTCTTGGTTATTTGCTTTATTTTTGAATGACTAGTGCCCCCTACTTAGAGCTCAATGAAGGATCTCACAGGGATTCTTAAATTAACAATACTGCTGCAGTAAAAAGTAAAACAGTTGAACCTATCACATGCAGAAAAGCTACTGCCTTAGAGCAGGTACAAATTCTGTAGTAGAGATAAACTAACAAGTAACAGAAAAGTTATTAAGTCACTCACTAAATTCAGTAAGGATGATGAAAATATGAACTCAGAAACTATATACAGTATTTTGAGGTATTAGCTCTGCACATTACAAAGATGACTTTACAAAGTCTGACACTAACATCTTCAGGTCACACAGGTCTTAAAAAGATTTTAAGCACTAACAAACCTACATTTTCTACAGGGAAAAATTAGATCAAGAGACAGTGAAGGCTCTGCTGTTCAATTAGAATAGCACTGTCAATGTCACACTCATGCTGATCCTGGTGCTTGTGGACTCTTCTGTAGGCTTCAGCTCACAAAGCCAAAAATCAACCCAGAGAGCAGGGTGGAGAATGGGTAGAAGAGGGTGTGGAAAAAGAAGGGGTGACTATAAATCAGGACACGGAAAAGTCCAGTGAGCACTAGACCCACTACAAAGTAAGTAGAAAGCTAAACTTGGATCATGACAACTGGTGAGCAGGACCACTCATCTCCAGCAGCACTTTCCTAACTCAGCTGAGGCTCCTGCACAAATTCAGGCTGCAGGGTGGGAACACTGAGCTTCACAACCTGCAGCTTCTGTGAGAAGCTGGTAGGTTTAAGGATGTTACTGCTGATCATTTTTAAATAACCTCATCTCTTGAAACAAAGTAATGTGATACCTATAACTGATTTTGTATGGACTCAAAGGGAAGAGTGTATCTTTCTCCACTAGCTTTATTGCACATATTCCAAACATGCCTGGGAGATTCCAAATCCAAATGCTAATCTTTTCCAGCATCTGCTTATTTTCAGAAAAGCATTATGACCAACTGTTTGGAGGGTGGAGGTGGTAGGTGTGTATACATATATATATATGTATATGCAAATTCATACATAGATACACACATACTTTTACTGAAAATGACACTTTCTACTGAAGTAGATCATCAAAAACCATAATTTCCCCAGGAGGTGCATCTAAAATTGGTTTTAAAAATAAAGAATTTTGTACTGGTGTATGGCAGAAATGTGTACACCTGAAAGAATGACAGTAATTCAAACCAAATCCTTATCTCAGTCACTGCATCATTTTTCCTTTTTTTTCTTGAAAAGAAGGTTTGAAGACCACTGCTTATTATCATGTCATATCTCTGTGGAAAAAGAATCAAGAAATGCAGGTGGAAGAGCTGACCTTAAAATATGTTAGGTACTTTGCTGTAATCTTGCCAAGACAGTGATATTTTGATATTTCAGAATTCTTTAAGATATCTTAGTATAAGAGAACTGTGGTTTAACACAAGCAAACATTTTTTGCTAACAGAATGCAATACAAAGAACAAAACTTGTAATCATGGTATCAGACTCTACCTATAACATGCATTTTTCATATTGCCCACATTTCAAAAACTTGATGCTGATATGAACTATTGTAAGTGGCATTGACATATACATTCATATACATTAGGGCATAGTTTACCTCTACCACATAAGTGTCAATAATATGATCCCGAGGCAGGAACCAGTGGGCCACCTCTTCTTCATCCATCACAGGAGCAAGATTAAACTGTTTCAAGTAAGTGTTGATTAACTCTTGTACTGCTTTAGTATCTTTTTGTTCCATTGGTCTCAAACCTGAAGTTTTTGTGGCCTTATTGTAACAAAAGAAAAATATATGTTAAGATGTTGAAAGGAAAACTGCAAACACAGCAAAGGCTAAAAGTAGGTTGCAAAGTCACTACACTTGCTATAATGTATTCATTATTAGTCTACTTTATCCCAGCCACCTAATTCATTATGCTATTTTATGAACAGCTTTCAATCAGAATTCCCTCTCTTCTAATTATTGAGACAGTCTGGGGCACTTCAATCTTTGTATTTCATTTTTGAAAGAGCTTCATTTCTCCAGAGAAAGACATACCATTGCCAACAGCCTAGACTTTGTACAGTGTGTATTTTTTTTAGGTCAGTCTTCTTCTAAACTATCTAAGGCCCAGACAAAAAAACCAAACAATGTAACTTACATATCAGAAGTTAATCTGAAGACAAGAACACAAGCAATTCAAATTTAGGGAAATTACAGTCAAGCTATACATCAAAATCAGCTGATAAAGTTTAAATAGGAATTATTTAACAAAAGATTCCACCTATTCTCAGCACTTGCAAACTCCCTTGCTAACCCAAGCTTCTATACAGGCACAACTACTGTTCTGTTAACAAGAAAGCTTCTCATAACTTACAGCTGCCTGAAATTAGAAACCTACAGCATTTTAACAGGTTTTTTTACTTCAAACATCAGAAGAAAAGAAAAAAAGGTCTTTCTAGTACTATGCAATTAATATTTAAACAAGCAAAGGTGATTTAAGTTTTCTTCTGAGCTTTTGTTAGCTTTCCTCACTCTTTGGTTTTAGGGAGGCTAATGCTTGTTCTCTTCAGAGCTCATCTATCCTGCTGCATCTGTCTGAGCTACATACTTGGGCACGTACCACATTAATCATAGGAAAGTCAATTGCAAGAGCAGCCAGGTAGAGACTTGATTACTGGAAGCCTGAAATTAGTGTAGCTGATTACACTTTGGCCAAGAGGCATTATTCTGGGGGAGGTACTATTCAGGTACTCTGGCAGTCAGCAGCCAGATGAGAAATCAAGGCACATTTTGCCACAGCTCTAGCCTGCGTATTACATTTTAGTCTTCCTGATTTTCTGAGCAGCCTGGGACTATGGTTTGACTCCACAACAGCAAGCACAGCAGCTATATTTTAAAATGCCCTTATTCCATAATAGAGTGCACCTGACTGACAGGAAGAAAAGTACCTGGGCTGGAATATCTTTTTTCCCCAGCAATGCTCAGAATAGCTACCAGTAAATGATTATTTGCCACACCGGAAGTGAGAAAAAGTGTACAGAACTGGGCTAAAATTTGTTTCTCTGCTTTACACATCAAGCTGCACTGGGCATTCATGCAACTATCCAGTGCCAGGATCTCAGTCAGTCAGGAAAGACATACAGACATGCTTCTGTCCCAACTCTAAACACAGACAGAATTTACCTCTTTCAGAAAGCTCCTTGCTCAAGAGATTAAATACTTGGGAAAGAAAAAAACTTTTGCTTTTTATATCTATAGTACATGCACAGCCTTTAGTGAGGGTGGTATTTATTAATTACAGTACTTATTATATGTGAAAACCTTTTTAATTCAGGCTGTTCAAGTGATTAGGAATGATTAAATCTCTTAAAGGGAGATGAGCTCCCAGTGGCAATGATATTACAAGGACACTAAGAAAAGAGGTTAAAATGCAAGAAACAGTATTTAGTGCTGAGGGACAGGACAGCATGGCCTGAATTAACAAATTCGTGTGAC
This sequence comes from Sakesphorus luctuosus, assembly GCA_013396695.1. Lineage (NCBI taxonomy): Eukaryota > Metazoa > Chordata > Aves > Passeriformes > Thamnophilidae > Sakesphorus > Sakesphorus luctuosus. The sequence continues at coordinate 113,784 of VWZD01007176.1, read as the reverse complement.
AGTACTCTTTATGGGAACAGCCTGAAACTGAGGAAAAAGACCCTCAACAGCATCTAAACCCTTTCTTAGGAAAAAAACCCACCTCCAAATAAAGCCAAAGCACAAGACCCAAAGAGAAAATACTACCACAAAGATTAAATCTTTATTTTCACTGGGAGAAGTTCCCAAATCCAAACTAAACAACTGAGGTATATGGATTCCTACATAAATTAGTTTTAAAAGCACCTATTTTCTATTTGCCCTTCTGTGTACAGTGTATGTTTGCCTTATATTTCATGAATATGATGTAGTATTTGTTTTCCATAATTCAGTTTTCTGTTGAAACGGGATTTTATGATAAAGGAATATGATCAGGGTACAAATGCTGTTTCTAATCATTCTCTGTAGTTACACTTTTGATACTGTAAGTAAGATCCTTATTCTTTAAACTGTTTGCTTCCTCAATTGTTTCCATGAGAAATGTTACCAGAGTTGCCACCAAAACTTGCACTTGAAATTGCATACTGCACTTTTTCAGACTGTTAAAAATGTCTTCAAGATTTGATGGAAGCTATATTTAGCTCTCCAAGATTAAAACCTAATTAATTTGGTTATTAATTCTTAAGCTGTGCAAACTGCTGCCCTGCACGTGAGGGAGAAGCTGCATGTGCAGCACAGTTGGCAGCGCAGGAAACGATTCTCTCTGACAGCAGCAGGAGCGCAGATCAAGCCGTGACACCTGCCTCGCTCCGAGGAGTGCTCACTGTTCTACCCAAATATTGGAGCAGTAACAGAACCTGCACCATCAAGATAACTATGGCAACAGACACAATTCTCCAAAATCAGATAAAACTGATTACAAAGTACTATGAGTGAGGAGAAAAGCAAATTTTTAACCAAAAGGATAGGGTTTTTTAAATAAAAAAGGTCTACTGATAAAGTATAAGTAAAGTATACTCTGCAAGTCCTTCAAATTGAAAGGTATCTTCTAAAAGCAAAGAAATTCTCACCATAAAGCTCAGACTAATTTCTATAGGCTATTAATTACAACAATGAGATTTTTTAATAGTAAATAGTACTTACAGTGACTCACCCTGTCATGGAAATGCACCCTATGGCTTTTTGCAAGCTTAACTATTAGCTGAAAATATGAGAAAAAATACTTTTAACTAACCTAGCTATGCCAGAGGACTGGTTTTTTGCTAGACCATGCAAACAAACAGTACACAACATACTGAGGTGGCTTTTGCTGAGCCTGCTCATTGCAGAAGAACAACATTCTCTGACTGAACAGAAAAGGATGTCAGAGTGGAATCAAGAATACGATTGTACTCAGTCAAGTTGCTGATGGAATTCTCTGAGAATTTTAAGACATGGACTGTTGATTTTCTGTACCAATAATCTCTTATCAGATTAAGCATACCGAGAATAGTCTTACGCATCTTCAACTCAATCCCACATGTTTATGAAGTCACGGTTTCTGATTTTTTACCCTTTGTTTAAGGATTTTATAAAAATTTATATTTTCTCCATAGTAAGATCCAGATTTACAGCAACAGCCTCTTCTGTTTAGTATAGCCCTTAATGTCTTTTTCATCAACCAGAGATTATTTTTTAATGTCCTGCACACACTGATTTTACACAGAAAAGCCTGAGCTGTCAGAGACAGATGGAAGGTTATTTTAGGCTTCACAATAACTGTGGGGATTCTCTAGAAGTCATACTGCTTACATCAGGAAGTCTGTAGAGCTTCATTGTTCTTTGTAGAGTCATGTTTCTACTCAAATGTGAAAATTTCACCTCCACCAATTTTCTGGGATTTAGCGATCGATGCCAATACCTGGAAATAAAATTAATGAGTTTAAATACTATTTTAAGTGTCAGTTTTACTTGCATCCATTTCTCTGTTTTATTGCATTGCTCCTTCCCCTCTCCAAATTTGTTTCTAAGCAAGCCTGTACTATCTCTGTACGAAGCTTAAGCAACAAAAAAACGAAGGAAAAGCTTTATCCTTGCTATACCTTTTAAACAGGCCTGCTATCAGAGCATTTTGAATTTAAGCAAAGAGTTTTTGATACAGAATGAGCGAGCATAGGGCTAAACATTTTACTACTTCCCACAGCCCTGAAAAACTCACCATACTTACATGGGTAACACTTATTTTCTTGCGCAGACAGGATCCTCTGCTCATGTCTAAGCATTTTGTTGAGGAAGATCTCTCCTTCCTGGCAGATCATTGTGCAACAGATTACTGTTACTTGAACAAAGCATGGTGCTTTTTTACCCCATCCCTCCTTACTGAAACTCTGAGGATCTTTGGTGTTGATAGGTACAGAACAATTTCAAATCAAAAAGTACTCTGTCCTCCAAAAGGCCAGACAGCTGGACTAAAACTGTGGGAAATGAACTTTCCCTAGTAGAAATAAAATCCATTCCAAGCAAATGAAATTGTACTTGATTGCAACTCTTCTCACATCGTAGCTGTCCCATCTTTATCAAATGCCGATCAAGTTCTCCTTTCTCCAGGAAAGATGAAAGTATTTCAAAAAAGCAAATGATACAATTCCCACAAATGCTTTGCCATCTCTGGCAAGCAACCTGGTCAGCAGGGAAGTGTCCCAGCAGGGAAACAGACCACTTGAAAAAACATAGGTATACAATGTTGTCAATGCTAGCATGGCTTCCACCAGCAGGGAAACAGCAGTATCGATTAGTCTATTCCAGGTATGCTAAACAAACCCAAAATTCAATCAGTCTGAGAAGCTGTTTTATCCAAGGTACTGGGGAGGGAAGGGAAAACCAAAATAACAAAAGAATCCAACTTTGACAAACATTCAGGGTTTCAGGTTAGTCAAGGCCACAACGTTTAACATCTTCAAATTTTATGCTTTTATTTTTTTCTAGGAAATTACATTAAATTTTCTTTAAAATTACTGCTGTAGAACCAATGTAATTATGAACATCACCTAGGTTACCTGCAAGTAGCCACAGGTTTGGGAAGTACCACTCCAGCAGTGTAAACAGCCTGAAAAATTCCTTCCAGGTTTACTCTTCTGGTTATTTCCCGAATCAGTACAGGTGCTACACGTTTAGATCTCAGTTTCTTATGGACACACAGAAAATTGATTTCTACCATTTTCTTCACACTAAAAGGACAATAAATAGTGGAAAAATTAGAGAGAGTTACAGATTGTATCTTTTCATTTGCACACAGTTTTCCACGTTTTGACAGAATAATTTGAAGTAAGAATAAACTGGCCTGTGACAAAGTACATCTGCAGCAAATACTACTCTATAATACTGTGACTGCAATGGCAAATTGTGCAATAGGCAAGCTGCGTCTAAGGTGTTTGCTATAGCCCTTTTGCAAAGCTCTATCAAGACTCAACCAATTGCCTTACCTTACGATGCAGAATGGCATCCAAGCACATGCTGTGTGGTACCATTATGTTTTATGTCAGTGTATGAAGCCTTGTCCAAGAACACCACCTGACTGATACTTTCCAGTCAGGTCAGAAAATTGTATGTCATTATCTGTATCATTCATTAGTAAGAAAATTTCTTAAATATTTATTAATAGTCTTCATGCAAGGAGCTCACAAGCTTTTTTTTTCAGGGGGAGCCTGGGAGGAGGGCATGCGAGAAGAGTAAAAAAATAAAGGTCTCTCCTACATACACAGGATTCTTCTGACTTTTCATGATCAGTGAGTCTCCTTCTCTCTTTTTAAGTTCTCTATAGCAATGTATACCACTTTAAGATTTGTTTTGTGGTGTTATTTTTCTACAAACACAAAACTGATGGTGCATTTTACCTGTCATATATACGAATACTTGCAGGGATTGCACTTATGAATCCTACCAGTTTTTTGTTTGAAGACACTCTAACCCCACAGTGCCATTGGGGTAACCAGCCTGGAGGACGTAACGCCCTAGAATTGATGACAGAAATAATTACAAATTACTGCCTAAGAAGATGTAATAAAAACACCCTTCTTTGCCCTTCAGGCAGAACAGAATGTGGAACTTGCTACTCACCACAGAAGAAATTCAGGTGAATAATCAAACCTAAACATATTATCATCATCTTCTACATAATTTTCATTTAGCAGCGTGTACAACTCCTTCAGCTGAAAACATACACAAAAAAATTCAAAGATTTATCCACGCATCAATCAGAATAAACTTGAATTATTTTAGATACATATTAAAATGGTTTTACTTACAACTTCAGCGTTGCTAAGATCCAATGTGTCCCACATAAAACCTTGTGGCAAAGAATATGGCTCTAGGCGGACATGGTCCTTATCTGGTTCAATTGCACCGTGTGAAGTTATAACTTCATCTTTTGATGGAGGAGGAGGAAAAACAAAAACAGAAAACTGTTATATTGCTAGATCTCTAAACTACATTTAATTCACATCATATATTTTCTCACCATTATGTGATAGGAACATGAAGCTTTTAAAAAATGCTGAAAAAATGAGAATTACTAGTTTACACTACTCATTCCCACAGATCACACTCAGACCAAGGATTATCTCATCAGAGTATTTATAAATATTCACAGAACCACTTCATCTCAACTGATACCCACTATTTCGTAACGCAGGACAACAGCTTATCAGCACATGCAAAGCATTTAGCCAGCCACGAGATCCACAGTCTCATCATGAGAAACAGGTTGTACTCACATCTAACAAGCTATGGCTCAGATCTTGTTTACCACTGACTCGAACAGACCTGATCTCAACAGGATTACTCAGGAGCAGTGGCACGGCAAAGCTAGGTCATTTAAGAGATGCTCGGGATATGTGCAACTTGTTTCTAAAATCCTACAAGAAGGAATGCTTCCTTCTCTGCCATTACTCTACAACTCCAGTCCCTCAGTGCACAGCTATAAACAGCAGCTATTCCTCTTCTATGGAGCAGCACCTGCTAAATCATAAAATCAATTAGGCTGGAGAAGACCTTTAAGAACATAGTCTAACTACTAAACTTACACTGCCAAGCCCACCACTAAACCATGTCCCCAAGCATCGTATCTATGTATCTTTTCAAAAGCTCCAGGATGATGATTCCATCCCTTCCGTGGGCAGCCTTTCCCAATGCTCGACAACCCCTGCAGTGAAGACATTTTTCCTAACATGCAAATCTAAATGTCCCTTGGTGCAACCTGAGGCCGCCGTTTGCTTTTGCTCTATTGCTTGTTACTTGGGAAAAGAGACTGACCCCCACCTCACTACAACCTCCTTTCAGATAATGGTAGAAAGTGACAAGGTGCCCCCGAGACTCCTTTTCTCAGGTAAACAACCTTGTTAAGACTTGCACTCCAGAGCCTTTGACAGCTTTGTTGCTCTTCTCTGGACACATTCCAACACCTCAATATCTTTCTTGTACTATTGTCTTTTATTGCAGTAGCCAAATTACATTCTAAGGGCTTTGGACCTTCTGATTTTCTTCTTGTATTACCTCACAGCATCCTTGTAAGCCTCCTGAGTTGCCTGTCCCTCCTCCAAAGGCCATAAACCCTTGTTTTCTCTCCTGAATTCCTCTGGGGGTGCATTCCCTGATTCCCCTTTGGGCCTGCTCTACAATCTCAGGAGTTCTTCATAAGCCTTGACCAAACAACCAAAGTTGGGCGGTGAAGCATCCATGGACTGTAGTAGGAGCTCCTGCCTAGTAAAGGTGGGAGCAACATTGATTGTATCAGGATCATCAGTTGCCTCAACAAGGCGGGGAACAAGGAAGAATCCTTCACCCCCTGGTAAGTTATTCCCTGACAACATTGGAACAATATTTACCTGAATTGTAGCCCAAATGAAATGGTACCACTGTTATTGGACTTTTTTCTTTTTTTTCCCCAAAAAGCAGTTACTCACATGGGTTACGGCCAGGATGGAAACTTGCTGATGACTAAAGCCAATTATTTTGCAACCCTATGAAGAGTGGGGCTAAGTGAGGCTCTTTAAGCTGTCCTGGACCACAGTGGGTGCATCAGCACCTCTGAGTGGGAAACCTCTCGGAGCTTGCAAACCTTCAAGTCTGTGATACTCAAAAGACTGTTGCTGAGGATGAGGCCTAGGCTGACACCCCTGCTCCTTGAGGCTCAACCCTTCCAGCTGGGAAATGGAAAGGGACTTGATGTGAGTATGACACTGAACTCAAAGGGAATTTTTCACAGACACCTTTGCACATACAAACATGTCTACATCTCTGCCTGCGTGCAATGCTTGTGAATGGAGTATAGTATTAATGTTGTTATCTAGAGTCTATAATTAAGTCACTGCTATAATTGCAGTAAATCCTGCTGAATCACTTAATAAATGTGAAATTAGTCAATGATTAGAGTAGTGCTAAACTCTTTTGCACCCTTATTTTTGCACCCATATCCTTGGCACCCTGACCCTTCTGCATTCCCATCCCCCATGCAAATAATTCTAAATTGCTTCTAATTCAATTTTCCTATTCCTTCATCTATGTAGTATGCAATAGAGTTAATGTTGCCATCAAACTCTGTAAATTGCACTTCCACAAATTTATATTAAAACCTGCTTTTTGCTGATATCTTTGATGGTGATTCTTTAAGTGGTCCAAATTACTGATTCACGACTTCAGTTCCAGCTAAAGTTCTCTACTCAGCCAGACCCATCTTCCTCCCCATCGGCTCATCTTTTAGCATATGGGGACAGCCTATTCCTGTCTCTTTAAGTTTTCCTTCTTGCACATCCAGCTTTCCTGGACATCTCTGCCCTTCAGGTCTGTCTCCCAAGGGACTCTGTCAACGAGGTCTCCTAAACGGGTCAAAGTTGTCCCTCCAGAGCCCAAGGTGGCAGTTCTGCTGACCTACTCCTTACTCCTACTCCAAGAATAGAAAACTCTAAAATTTCACGATCGCTGTGCCCAAGACAGCCTCCAACCATCACATCAGCCACAAGTCTTCTCTTTTTATGAACAACAGCTCCAGCAGTTGGCTTACTCACCAACTCTGTCAGGAAGTTATCTTCCGCACGCTCCAGGAATCTCCTCAACTGTCTCCTCTCAGCTGTATTGTATTTCCAGAAGACATCGGGTAAGTTGAAGTCCCTCATGAGAACAAGGGCCATCAACTGTGAGACTTCTCTCACCTGTTTACAGAATATTTTATCTGCCTCTTCATCCTGGTTGGGAGGTCTATAACAGACTCCCATCATGATATCTGCCCTGTTGGCCTTTCCCCTGATTCTCACCCATAAACACTCCACCCTATCATAACCATCACCAAGCTCTAGACAGTCAAATGTTCCTTTCTAGAATGAATTTTTCCCAAATTATATACAATCCTGACAAATAGTTATGGCCTGCCATCCAGTATGGAAGGCCATTTTTATTAGCATCCTCAAGCAAAGTCTGAAAAGTACCAACAGCCCAAATGGTACTGTCATTACATGGCACAACCTTAGCTTGAACACAGAAAGATTCTAAAATTATTTTAATGCAAAGATCCCTACAACTGTTTCTGGGATTGACAGATTAATTTTCCACCTAAACACATAGAGCATATCAAATAGTGATGACTTTCTCACCTGTTCATTCAGCAGATAAAGGAAAAACTTCAGAAAAAAAATCTATGAGATTAAGAAGAACTCATAGATGCTGTTAGACAAAACCTCACAGACCAAATTTGACAAAGCATCTTTCTACTGAACAACACTAACAAGTAATTTTCTGAGCCAACATACTGGCCTTTTTAGGCTGACAAGAGCAGACTCTCATCTCTGTGTAAGTGCTGTAAAATATTTTGATTAATCTGAACTGAATTCCTGGAATTACTGCACAGACACCTGAACTAGCTCTGAAAAAGCTTCACTACGGCCAGAGTATTTTTTGATTTATACATCAACTTATTTCAGCTAAGGTCTTCCTCCAACTAGGCAGGATTGCTGGTGACAGATATTTTATGAAAGTATCTGGATAGTTTGCATGGAGAAAAGCTGTGGCAGGTCAGTTCAATCCAGGGGGAAATACTGTATCCAGGGACTCTGCTCTGGACTTCTCTGTGCAACAAAGTCAGGAAGAAATGAGATCACTGCAGATTAAGCTACAGACATGGATTAATGTGAAATGCTGCTCTGTGGAGAGAAAGAGGAGTATGTTCCTGTACTTTAGACACTACTTTATTTCTCCTTATTCTACACCAGTCTCCAATGCAATGGAGAGAAATCTGTAGGACAGAACAATGACAGGTACTGTGCTGAGAATGTTTTACTTCTGGGGCCCCCAGGTTTTGTTGGCACTGAAAAGCTACAACTCCTTAATTTGAAGATAATGAAAGCAGAATAAGAACAGTCAGAAAGCAACACAGAAAAACCCAAGACAGTCAGCAACTACCTTCTTCAACAAATACTAAGATTTACCAATTGTGTTATCAGGGATCAGATTAGTATAAAAAGTAACTTGCCAAATTCACCAGAAATTTAAAGGCAATGAGAGGTCACCTCACCATCTCACTTGGTGTCAAGAACAGAGAACGAACTCTGAGAAAACATGTCTTTAGGGCAGTGTACGTAGTGGAGGAGAACATCAACACACAGCAGTGAAAGAGTCTGCACATGAGGCAAATGCCATTATCCACTTATAGCTGTATGAAAACTGTAACCTATAGCAGGAAAGTCATTATTCAGTTATAGCAAATCTATCTATTGAAAAAAATTTAAGGTAATATAAACAAACAAAAAAAAAAAATCAAAGTTTATGCTTTGTCACCACTTAAAGTTCTTACTTCCCCTGAAGTGGAAAAGACTTCTGTGCTCTATTTTTCAAGAGTTCAGACCTAAAACATAAAAAGAAATGCTCTTTCAATAGCATTTCCCATTTTTATAGAGAACATCAGAGCGAGATTTTATAACACTGTATCTTGTATATTATCTGGGCAGGGAGATAAGTACTTCCCTAGAAAACATTGAGAATTCCACATAAACTACACAAAAGATTAAGGCGCTCTACCACACACAGTCCAACTTTATACCCATTTTAGCGAACACACCACAGAGCTGGCACACATTCCATTAGTGGTCATAAGACAGAGTTTCACCCAGATCCAGTTAAACTTACTAAGTTTAGGTACAGGTTGTGTATCCCAGAACTGGTATTTACGTTTGGTAGCCTCGTCAATATTCTTGGCTGGGCCTTGGCATGCAGAGAGCAGCTCCATTGCTCTTTGGATGTCTTGAAGCTTCTGCATTGGAATGGCTGGGTTCTGCACACAAAAACAGAAGAGGAAGATTACGAGGCATGTTTACTTTGAACAGTTGTACAAATGTTCATTTTTTTTACTGTTTTGTATTTGTCATGTACTCTTCTCATCATGATTAGTTTAGGTGTAACCTTTGGAGACAGGAGGGTGGAAAAAAGTCAGATGGGCAAGAGGCAAGCAAATTCACAAAACTGTTAATAGTTTTTGAGTAGCACTTGCATTTAACCATGAAACTTTAGCATTTTTAACACAAATACTGCAGCATCAAGGCAGGATACAGTATCACAATAATAAGAGCTTCTTATATTCCCTGTTCTCTCCAGTAAAATACAATAAAGCAGGAAAAAGAAAGTCAGTTTAGATAAATAACAATATAAAGATACCATTGGAACACATGGAGCTGTTTGAAGTTGTATTTACACATAAATATAAAATAATATATAAATCACTATGGTCAGTAGTACCTGAAGGTACACAGGATTACTACAAATATCCACTTTTTAACTGCTTCTGCCTTCTATTGCTTTGCAATTATTAGATACCTTGCTGCATCATACATGTATATGCTGCATATGTATCCTATTGCTGCTAATGTCAATTGTGCCAACACTCCCAACCACTCCCATTTTAACTGACAGAAGCAGACAAATGTAAAATAAACCAACTTTCCCCTTAGAAGCTGAAAAATAAGTTACTTAAAAGCATAAACCTAAGATTGTTTGTAAACTCAGTTGTTAAACTCTCACTTTTGATCACTCTGACTAAGTGTAACTGGAATGAGAAATTTACCTGCATAGGAAAGTAGAGAATAATGGCAACAGACATTCAAATCTAAAGGGATTTTCTCCTCTCTCTTTTAAAATCTATTTGTTTGGTTATCTCCCAAGTGGTAAGTCCTATTCTGAGACATACTAACAGACTGCTTGTGCTTAGGATTCCCAACAGTGCTGTGCAATAATATATTTGAAGGAATAGTTTCCTATAAATAGAACAAGGGAAATGTCACACCCATTTTCAAGAAGGCAAGGGGGAAGACTTTGAGGATGCAGAGGTCAATACTATTTAATGATCTGGACATGACAAAGAGTGCTTTCTCTGCAAGCACACAGATGATACCTACTTGGCAAGAATGGTTGATATGCTTGACCACAGAGCTGCTACTCAAAGCTGCTTTGACAGGCTGGAAACAGAAACTTAAATAAGTTTGCCATATCTGCCCTATTGTCAGTTATTATTGTAGTCACCAGAGGCCTACACAACACAGCCACAGAATGTGCCAGTGTGGACAGTCCACATTATCTGCATTTGTAATAGGGAGAGATCAAAGTCTTATGAGATGGGCAGTGAAGTGTCCTCAAGGTCACTGTAAGCATACAAGGCTAACAAGCATTTATTGCTGTGGTTACACTCACACCAGTGTTCAAAGTATCACACATAAGAAAGGGAGAAGCCAAGGAGATTCACTGTTCTGTTTTTCTGATCTCCAGACTGATAACACCCATTTACAAACTTACATGACTTTGGAATCTTTTTTCAAAATCATTTTAATTGAGCTGGGGAGCCCCATTAGTATTATGTGATGATCCTGCATATATTCTCTTAGAGGTACGTGTACAATGTTTCTTTCCTCTGAAGTGTTTTGTAAACCTCTTTTCAATCAAGAGCAAATAAATGCCTTTTTTCCCTACATTTCACATGGCAAAAGGAATACAGAATCTAAATATTACTTGAATAGATAAAAATATACTTTATATACATTTCCACACTGATCCAGATCAGCAGTCTAAGATACTTTTGAAAAATCTAAAACAGGATAGTTGCTCAAGACAGACCTGGAACACAGCAGAGGAGGAAAAAAAAGCCCCAGCCAACACTGATGTATTTGTGACTGGAGAAAAGTGGAAACCATGTAAGAATAGTACAGTGGTTTAATTGCCTAGAGCTTGAGAGAAAGTCTTAAATAAGAACTTTTCTTTTTATGTCAAAAGAAAAACTTATAACGTTGCTAGCGAATTGGCCAAAGTTCTTGTTACATTAAAATAATCACGAATAATGCCACTCTACGTACGTAACACAGAACAAGGATAGACTTCCACATTTGCAAAACACATCAGAGAAATGATGTGCAAGACCGCAAGGCAGAGGACTAAAATCTTGAACATAAAAACAAAAACGACCCCATGAAGCAGCCTTTTAATGCAATTAGAGGCAATATATGGAACAGTAAGTTTGGTCAGGAGAAAATCAAGGAAGTCCCAGGATACCACAGCAATGAACTGTGTCTTTATGTTAACAGGAAAATTTACCTCACCCCAATTGTAAGAGTGTGAGGTTACTTGTTTATCCCTTACAAACAATCTATCTTCCTGTATTAGCAATTTGTGACATGTGCTTTATAGAAATGCAGTACCGAAACACATGGTGAGATCAGAAAGTACTAGAAAATATCTCTACATATTTTAAAGTGTCCCCTGCACCAAATCTGCCCATTCAAAGCAATCAGGGTAACAGAGAGAAGATCAAAACAGACAACACCAAAATCTTTCAGTATGTTACTGAGCCAGAATACAACTTTTTTCCCCCTAAAATTAGCTGGTAACCCCAACGTACTTGATAAATCTTACCGGATGAAGTTTACTATTGGCACAACAGTGTAACATTTTCCACGTTTATCTGATAAAGCAAATATAAATACTTCAACATGCTCAGTGGTCCATAAACTTTCTTAGTCTTACAAACTTCAGTTCTCAGACACAGACTTCTCTTGAGATAAAAGCTGTGTGCTGAAAAGCCACCACAACATGTCATTCACTGTTCATTCAGAACACGGTGAAAGCACACAGACAATGCCAATTTGCCACAAAGTCCACAAGGACTGTACATCCTCTCAAGTAATTTTGCATTCTTATTTATAGCAGAGGCCTTTCAGATGGCAGAATGTTTCTTCAGCCTGTACCTCCATCTTTGGATATTACCATATTTTATGTACGATGACATGCTCCTTTCTTGCCCAAATGAGCCTCTGCTGGCACAGCAGGCCCACCTTCCCTCCCACTGCTGGTGAGACAGCATTACGCTGTACAAGCTACCAAAACTGCACTAAGCCAAATCTGATGGTGGCTAAAGGATAAAAGCATTACCACTGCAGACGTAGAGTCTGTGCAACAAGGCTGTCACTAGCCTGAGTTCCAACTGCTGGAAAAGAGAGACAAAACGTCTCCTCCTCTGCTTTTCTCGCAGAACACCACTGTGGTGGTGATGATGGCTCTGCAGCAAACTTCGTACAGTCTGCAAACACCAGGTCTTGCCTCGCTTCTGTCTCTGTTCAGGACAGGAACCATTTGCTTAATTCTGAAACGTTAAGGCAGAACTACCAACTCACTTTTACAAGCAACACGCAAATTAAAATTAAATTAGAAAGAAAGTACAAATTAAAACAGAACTGGGCTCTCACTTTTGAAGGCTGTTGAATTTTAATCTCCTGGGAGTCAGATGCAGAATCTGATTTGGTGCCTCCAGAATTTGGTTTCTCCTTTTTTCTCTTCTGCTTCTTTTTCTTCTTCTTTGCTCCCAAATCCCCTCCAGGACTTCTGCCAGAGATTCAGAGAATGTGCAGTGAGAAAAATGAGTACCACTGAACCTAAATTTAAAAAAAGTTAAATAGGGAGAATCCAGCATTTTAATATGGAAAATCTAACAGCAGTTTGAATGTGAAGAAAAGGCAGGAGAAAGGAAAGAAGGAAGGAACTGAGAGTATTGACAAAAAACTTCCTGCAAATGCTGTCTAATTTGTTTTATACTCTGGCACTAGCATGACCAGGCATTTTGACATACTAATGGCAAACTGTGACACTATACAGCTGCCAGAGCTCTTCTTCAGGCTATTACCTGGCACAAACATGAAAGGACCAAAGTCAACACAGTTTGGAGGAACATAGGATAGTGCGGGAACTGAGGAAAGTAACCTCCTTGGAAACTCAGTAACTATTAGTGTCCTGATACTTTTCCCCCTTCATGCTCCACCACCAGGCACATCTACATGTGAGATGCATCCAGATTAAAACACTGTTTTCAGGAAACTCTGTTCCTAACATAAGTGGCCATGAAAGTCTTGCTGAACTCTCAGTAAGAAACAACACGAAACTAATAATGTATTTGTCCTTAAAAACAGTAAGCACAATGGAGTCAACCTTAATTAAAAAAACAACAGAGTAAACACTATGCCTGCAGATTCTGACATATTTTGCCTATTAATAATACAAATTCTTTCTTCTTTAAGAAGATTCTAATTTGACAAATAACCAAGATATAGAATCAAGATTAGATTAGAATTTGCAAGGTGTGGGATGTGTTGGCAACTCTCAGACAGAATGAAAATAAGGAGGCAATGAGTCAGTTAACACTAAATCCTCTTTAAGAGATTCATCTCTCTGCAAAACCATATGTACATAATGGAACTCATTCATGATAGATACTGGAGTTTGGGGGCTTGGGTGTTTTTCACTGGAAATGAAAAAGTCAATGTAACAAACAGTTCTTTATTTTAATCCCAGAGGAAGAAAATCTCCAAACATCATGCTGACAAAGAGAAAGAAAAGAACATAACTAAAGTTATTAAGATTCACACCTTTGCAAGGGACATGTTATTCACTGTAACACAGTCACTTTGAAGATTATAATGCCCAGTTGTAACATCTATACCTCCTCAGAGCTGAAATTGGCAAGAAAACACCCCCCCTCAAGTAGAGAGGCCAAAAGCCTGCAATTAATCAAACAAAACAACTAAGCAAAGACTCATTTTTGTGTGATCATTACTGTACTTTAGAACAGACTGTAGTGAAAGATCAATCTCAAGAAGTCCTTAACATTCAAAGTGACATCGGTTTAAGTTGTGCTCCTGGAAAGAGAGGAGAGAGTTGTCAATGCAGCAGCCTCTGGGACAGGATCAAGGAGTTACTCAATGGAAAACAGTACAGCAGACCAAAAACATAGGAGAGGTAAGAGAGTTGGTAGTATTTATTAGAAGGCTGCAGAAAAAGAGAGATGACACAGGGAGAAAATCTTTAGTTGCAGAACAAAGATACTGCCATATCACCTAGATGACTCTGTTAACAATTTCACAGAAAACACAGAGTTGCTGAGGTTGGAAAGGACCTTTAAGATCATCAGTCCAGCACTAACCTAGCACTGAAAAGTCACCACTAAACTGTGCCCCTCAGTGCCACATCTACATGTCTTTTAAATACCCCCAGGGATGGTGACTCAACCACTTCCTTGGGGAGCCTTTTCCAATGCTTGACAATTCCTCCAGTGAAGAAATTTTTCCTGCTATCCAATCCAAACCTGCCCTGGTGCAACTCGAGGCTTGTCACTTGCTACCTGAGAGACCATTCCCCACCTCACTACAACCTCCTTTCAGGTACTTGTAGAGAGCAGTAAGATGTGCTCTGAGCCTCCTCTTCTCCAGGCTAAACATTCCCAACTCCCTCAGCCATTCCTCATTAGACTTGTGCTCCAGACCCTTCATCAGCTTCGCTGCCCTTCTCTAGACACGATCCAGCACAAGTTTGGAGTCCAGTGAAGGGCTCAAAACTGAACCCAATACAGAGGGACAATCACTGCTGGCCACCCTATGTCTGATACAAGCCCAGGTGCCATTGCTTTTCTTGGCCACCTGGGCACACTGCTGGCTCTAAAATCAATAAAATTTAAATCTATCTAAAGGCTTGTATACCAAGCTGACATTTTCTAAAGAATTTAAATACAGAACAGACCCAAAAGACCATCAAGAGCTAAAAATACAAACCAGTAAAAACCCCACACGTGTACAAGATGTAGGACTTCACCACCTCTATCCAGCAAAACTGAGATAAAAATAGTGGGAAAGTGACTTCACTTTCGCTAAGATTCATTTCGTGATATATTTTTTCTATTTTCTGGAACAGTCCACCAACTTTTCATCTTTCCTTCTAACATCTCACATACAGCAAACAAATAATGCCACTGTGTCCCTGAGCTGACTCCAAGGGGTTGGTGTTACTCATCAGGCTACCAGGAGTTTCAGCAAACACTGGTTTTGGACTTACACTCAGCAGGCGCTGAACCCTGGGCTGCACCAGCAGTTCACTTGTCTCCTCGTCTTTCAGGAGGAGCTGGTGCCACTTACACCATCGGGGAATTTTGCTCACTAGGATTACATTAGGGTCAATGTTTTATTTAGTTTGGTGAAATAATAAACAATTATACTAGGAAAAAAGTTTGGCAGCTATGGAGAAAAATCAGTTTTGCTAAGCTTTACTAATATTATCCCCAGACAAACTATACTTTTACCAGGATAATTTTAGTTTGTTCTTTGACCAATTCAAGGCCTTTTTCATAGAGAAATGCACATTCTTTAGCTGGGGAGGAGGGAAGACAGGATTAAATTGATGTAAAATATGCATGGTGTTTAAAACTACAAAACTACTTTAAAAAAAAAAATTCTTCCAAAATCCCAGTCCTTGGTTTATAACCTTCAGGTTTAAAACTTTCACACTGCCTCTTGCAAAATAAATACTGGTATCTTTGTCTGAACATTCAGAACAGTTATTTATGCAGTCTCCAGCTTGGGTCAGTCCTTTTTTACAGTTATAGTCGATAGAATGTAGAAAGAGGACTTAAACAGTGTTCTACTCATCCTACTATTGAGGCACGCCTGCAAGCCAGATTGGGCAACAGGCAGCATGCAGAAACTTCTGCTCAGTAAACAGCTTTGTCCAACACAAGTTACAAATGGATACCCAGCAAATTAGAGAAGAAGCAAAACCAAAACATCTCAGGATTTTTTTGTCCTTTTCATGCTCTGCCTTGAAAAGAACTTAAAGGCTCTAAAACTGGGAGTGAGAATGACTGGGAAGGGAGGAAGGAACTTATGTTGCTCAACTTGTAGTAATTATGCTGGACATGACAGCACAAAGAATACGCAAAGGTAATGATTAAAATAAAAGCTCTTCTCTGACTTACATATTCTTGTATGCTGACTAAGATCTGAGTTCTCCTTTGTCTGCTCAGATACACCTATATGGTCACACTATGATATAACTCACTCTTAGAAGTTTGGGGACAAAGAAGTTTCCCATTTCTATGGAAAATGATCTTTAAGTGTGAAATCTCCTTTTCCAAACAACCCTGCAACTGTTAAAGGGTCACAGCTCGGAGCACAGGGCGTGTGGGAAGCAGGAAAAGGATGTGCAACTCAGCTTGTTGCCATGTCAAGATGTTAGGCCAGAACACATGACCTTTTCATGCATCAGATCAACACATCTGCCCCAGTCCAGCCCATCACATAGACCACAGCTGATTAGACCAAGAAAATCATTCAACATTAGACTTGGGGAAGATTTTAACTATGTCAGAGACAAGCTTATACCAGGAAAAGTTTACTGACAGGAGAATGAGGCTACACACTGAGGTTCTGCTGTACCAAAGTGCAGGCATGGTCTAAGGTATTTTTAACTGCACCCACAATGACAATTCTGTCAGTTTGATGGATAAGAAAAAAGTGAGGCCTGCACAAAAGTGACATGCAAATCAAAACTGAGATGAGGCAAAGGAACATGCAAAAGACCTCATTCTGCCCCCAAAAGACTTAACCTTGCTCCAGAAACAGGCTGTGGAAAAGACTCTGAGACAGTCACTGAGGCCTACAGTTTTGTGATTTTTGTCTGCAAGTTAAAAATTCAAGCCCATGATCCCACCCACATACCTTTCCACTTATGTACACACATCTGGTGTTTTGCATAGACATGAAAAAGAAACGACTTTTGCTTTTCCCTGCATGTGGTGGTGTTTTCGGTTTTTTTAAACTGAAAGATGGGGATACTTACTGCAACTGGGGAGAAGTGTGGCAAAGGCAGAGAATCTTACTTCATGAAGCTCAGAGCAAATCCATGGAAAGGTGAGATGGAGGAATCAGGAGGAGCGTGACAATTACCCCACTCAGATGGTCAAACCGTTTCAGCTCCCTTGATTTTGATTTGAGATTATCTTTCCCACTGAATAACTCTCAGTGTTACTTTAATTGCCTTTTTGAAACTAAATTCTGCTTTACCAGAAACAGCTTTTTGTAATATCAACATCTGTTTTAACTTACATGAAATGGTAATTTTAAGTTAGCAATTTCTCAGATTTAAAACCAAACATGTACTTCTGATGTTTATTTTTAAACTCAAAGGCCTGCCTGGGGTTCTTGCCTTCACAGTACTTGTCTCTCTGTAAGTGAGGTTGCAAAACCACATTTCTGAACATGTTACATATATCTCTTTGATCACAAAAATCATATCTCATGTGTATGGGTAACACTCCAAAAAATTTCAAAGCTGTATTATTTATACTAGGGCTGTCCTTCGTTCATAAAGAAAGTGGAGGTTTAGGTGCAAAGGGCTTTCCCATTCCATTTCAAGCGACTAGAAAGGTCCTGACCACAAGGGCTTATGTCCTTCAAATTCCACTTACTAACAAACTGCCTTTACTATTAAGCTCTCCTGATGAAGATTTCGTTTGCATACATTTCAATACTTAAAAATGCAAGTGT
Organism: Sakesphorus luctuosus; assembly: GCA_013396695.1. Classification (NCBI taxonomy): domain Eukaryota; kingdom Metazoa; phylum Chordata; class Aves; order Passeriformes; family Thamnophilidae; genus Sakesphorus; species Sakesphorus luctuosus. The sequence goes on along the minus strand of VWZD01007176.1, from coordinate 96,001 downwards.
TTTGAGCATTAAAATCTAGTAGCAATACCATAAAACCTAAACCAACAGATATTCCTCAAAGATCTGCATGTTTCGTCTGCCTCCCGCTTCCAGTCTGTAGGGCTGTACTCCAAGATGTAAATCTGCTAAAACTGAGCACTGCTTCCAGTACCTTAAAAATATTTGTTTCTCTTCAAATCTAAAAGTAGTGCTGGTTATAAAGTTACATTTTTTTAAACAATAATCATAGAGGTATACTCCTAAAACATTCAAAGTAAATAATTTGTGAGGGTTGGGAATTGTTTAAAGGTCATACCTTTTCCTCATCTGTTTACTAAATGTTCTATGCCCAGTGCCTTCCTGGCAGTGAACATAAGGAGCTATTTAGAATGAACTGAGAGGCCTTGCAAGGCTGGGCTCAGCAGGGTGGATTCAGGTGCAACAAATACATTTTTTCTACTTACACACTAACAAAGATATTTTGTAAACAACACTTTATTATAAACAGAACAAAGACAGCATAATCCATCTAGCAGGAGCAAGCTGCAGACACAGAATAGGAAAACAGCAATGAGTCACACAACATACATAATCCTGCATCTAAAAAACAGGAGCAGAATCAGAGTACAAAGACATTTACACAGTTGAGAGCTATAAAATGGTATTTTCTTCTGCACTCATTCAGTGTTCAAGCACATAAGAAACCTGCAAATTTTTTTTAAAAAAACAAAGCCACACACACACACACATATACACACTTTATATATATGCACAAACCATGTTTTCCTGTGGTCAGTATTCTAAGGGCCCATTTTCAAGTGTCAAGAAGCATCCTGAAAGTGACCTGATTTACAAGACAATCCTACTAGAGACTGACACACAACACATACTCTACTTCCCTCTAAAAAAGTGAGGGTTAAAATAGTGTGAGGTTAAATAATGATCAGCAGCAATAGAGACCACTCAGAAACTAGCAAGTCAGTTGACACAGGCATAACCTCAACTAGTAGGACTGTTCATAAATTGCTCAAGCACAGAAAACCTGATCTAAAAGCTCAAAGCAAACTTTAAAGTTACCTCAAAAATTACTATATTATGATAAGGAGAAAACAGGGAATAATTAGGTTCCTATTACCATTCATTAATCTCCCGTACTAAGAGTAGATCTCTGTGTGCTGTACTGTAAGATTTTTTTCCTTTCATTTGCTGTAATTTGTTTAAATACTTCAGCCTGCAGACAAAGAGCAGCAAACAAGATTTTCAAAGATTACAGGAAAAAAAGGTAATTCAAAAGTAAATATTAGACTTCACGCAGCAGATACAAATACTTTGGAGGCTTTTTCTGCTGGAATGATCTAGCATTGATTTAAACTAAACTTCATATTACTTGAAAGCATTCACTTCCTTATTCAAAGATGAATAATGCATATTTTTTTTAAACATTCATTCAAATGCATTTGGGATATACAACACAAACAAGTTTTAGGGAGAAGGGTGCACAGCCCACCGCTGCCATCCCTCAGAGCTCAGTGAGACCCAAGCCAGAGCAGAGCAGTGAGCTGCAATTGGGAACACATCAAAGTGCAATTCTTTGTTCCCTGGCGCTCCTCACACGCTGCGCTCGCTGCCACAGCAGCCCGAGCACCAGCAGCACGCAGAGACACACTGCAGAGGGCAGCTACAGCCCGGGCATGCACACAAACAAACAGCAGAGGAAACTGAAGTCAGAACACGGTCCGAATGAATTCCGGACAGGCATCACCTGGCTACAAACAGTATCACCAGGGACATCAGGTTGGCTCCTATGCTGAGCAATAAATCATCACTTTCTGCTCTTAGGAGTGTTACTTCTACATATTTAGGAATCATCAACGGTGACATATTTACTCAAATAAGTGTAACAAAACCCCAAAGACAATTAAACACTATTTTGTTCCTTTTAAACATCCGGTATTTATATTACTGTAATTATTTCTGACACAACTATTTAAGTGTTCATTTCATTAATACAATGACAGAGCTGCAAGCATCAAAGTTTTCCACCTTCCTGTCTTTTTAACAAGTCAGTTCTCCTAAGACTCTTAGATTTCCCTTGTGACATTTAAGATGCAATGCTGCTTGTTGCCAAGCAAATCCTGGCGGCAGGAGACAACAAACAGCATCCTCAAACATAAAGCACCAACAGGAAAGCTCTCAACCAGATCAATCAGAAATTCACGAGGAAGATATTTGTGTAGCAGTGTATAGATTAACCTAGTTCTATTTTAGGTTACTCCAGCCACTCCTAGTTGCGACAACAAAGCACTTTCTCTGCAATCACGTTTTCTAACCTCTCGAAAAAGCAAAAGAAGTAAATTTAAATGATGTCGACTTTTAAAACGCATTCCTTCAACACTTCTCAGTCCCAAGAGCCCGCACTGCAAGCCAGCCCCTTGGCCCCCTGTGCCCGGACAGACCATACTGCAGGCAGCCCAACACCAGCCGGGTGCCAGGGGCTGCGTCTGTGCCGGATGCCTCTGCTGTCAGCTCAGCAGGCAACTGGAGACACCGCCTGATCCACAGCGTGGGAAGATTTAAGACGTAAGATTTAGTGGAGAAGGAACGACAACCAGAAAACAGGCGTTCGCCCCGGCTAACGCCGCGGTAAAACACTCCGCTCTGCTCTCCACAGCGTGCAGATCTGGAGGTAACATCTCCTTGTGGACAATGGGTGACGGCGAGGAGGAGCGTCTGCGGGGCGGGCTGGCACAGCCGCTGCCCGGGCCGGTCCCCGGCCGGCAGGAGCGCGGGGGGTGGCCGAGGCTGTGGCTGTGGCTGTGGCCGAGGCCGTGGCTGTGGCCGAGGCTGTGGCCGAGGCTGTGGCTGTGGCCGTGGCCAAGGCTGCGATGTGCGCGGGGCTGCCCGCGGGAGCCGCTCAGCTGGAAACACCCGGAACGAGCGAGGGGGCACGGGGGCATCTCCTCCGCCATGGAGGAGGGAGGTGGTTCCTGACGGCCAAAAATACCCAGAAACGCCCCCAAACCCTGAAAGCGCCGACAACGCGGTAGGATTTACCCTCCCTTTTACGGCGCGATTTGAAGGCCGGTGTCCGGCGGGAAGCGCCAGCACCGCCGTCCCCTCCCGTTGTGCCGGGCCCGGGCT
>VWZD01007176.1:324-92729 GCA_013396695.1 Sakesphorus luctuosus | reverse complement strand
GAGGGGAGGGGCGGGGGAGCCTGTGAAAGAACCGGGGCGCACGGGCAGACGCGGTCCGGAGCAGCTCCCTCTAGCTGCGGTCCTTCCCTGCGCCGCCGCTGGCAGAGGAGGAGGAGGAGGAGGAGGCGGCCGGGGCTGCCCCGCCGCCCCGCAGGGACCGGGGCGGGGCCGTGCGGGGGCAGCTCCTCACTCGGCCCGGCACACCCGGCCTGGCCCGGCCCTACCCTGGGTCCGGCCCCGCTATGGCCCCCTCGGGCCGGCATCCATCCCGCCTCCCCGCCCTTCCATGGACCTCGGCCCCCACCCGGTGGGCGCTGCCCCCGCACCGCGGGAGCCCCGAGGAGCAGCCCCGGCGGGTCCGGCCCGCGGGCCCCCCCTGCGGCCCCGGCGGCGCCTTCTTACACCCGGAACGCTCCGACACTCGAGTTGTTTTCATAGGTCTCCTTAGAGCTTTCCTAGTGACTCTACGTTTGCTGCTAGATGTAGGCAAAATACCCCTTTGCTTATGGCAGCACTCTGAAAGAAAGGAAGAGAAAAAAGCAAATACATTACTTCGGATGTAGCTCTGCCCAGCTGCTCCCACTACTGTCAGCCACCAAGGAACACACCAGTGTCCGGGGGACCCACCACATCACCATAAATCCGGCTTTCTGGATCTTTCTCCATTCTACTTCTCCTTCCAGGTTCTGTCTCTCCTCTGCTTTCCATAACAGCGTGTAGTCATGGCTCTGTCATGGCTGCACAAAATTAACCTGTGCCTGTAATTGTGAGAGGCTTTGAGCCACCTCAGTTGCATATATAAGTATAGGCCCAGATCCACAAGTGGACTTTGCTGGTGCCATAATTAACTTTTCCTCTAGGAATCAAAACAAAGCCTTACAAGCAAAAGTTGCTGCTGGTGGAGGCTGCTGAGGCTGCCATGGCAATTCCAGCAAGATGGTGACTGGCCACTGGCTCTCACAGCACTTGCTGTTTTCCCGAAGCCTTTTGTATTTCTACAAGGTCTATACTAGAAAAACTGGAGTTGAATGGTAATGATTTGAACCCAGAAAAACAAATAAAGAGCAACCTGTGTTAATTATTTGAACTATGATGATTTCCATGATCATATCAAACTTTCTGGATGAGATTCAGCATTTCTGAGTGCTTGCTTTGGCAGTCGTGCCAAACATGACATAAAAACGTAAGAACAGCATGCATCAGTTCTAATTTCTCCTTATCTGCACTGCCCCCTTGAAAGTAATTTAATGTGAGGAAGTTATTGTTCCTCCCATTTTGGTTTAAGGTGGTGATTTGGATTACTTTTTTCCTACTTTGTTTTAAGGTGGTGTTATGTTTTGCTTTATCATGTACTGCAGGTAACATGTCAAGTAAAAGATCCTACTGGCTCAGCAGAAGACAGCTGGATGTCCCTCCAGCTGTCAAACTTTCAACCTCTGTGTACAGAGCACCAGACCGGGGCCTCTCTGTGTCCCACTGCACTTGGTTTTTTACAACTTGTGAACTGCCACAGGAACTTGTAATTCAAATGTGTAAGATGGAGTCTGCAATTTACACTTGGCCAAGCATGACCTCCCAATGCCAAGCCATCGCTGTAATTCAGAGGGGAAGTGTGCCTACCATTTTATTACAGTTTGAAATGACCTTTAGGAGTTAAACCTTCATTCAGTTGTAGAGTATAGGAGAGAAAAGAAATCTCAAAACAAAGGCACAATACCCAATAGTTTTCAGTAACAAAAAGAGATTGTGAACAGTTGTCCCATAAAGAAGTTAATCCACTGATTACTAATGATTTTTTTCCCTGATAATAATGTGTAGGAGAAAGCAAAGAACAGTATGTCAATGACTAAACAGCTATATGGAATCACTGTGATGGAGAAGCTGTGGTTTAACTACCCTTTGTTCTTTATTGTCATTTTCCTTACTTCATTGAGACAAATGGAGTGTAGGAAGCCTGAATCCTGACCCTTGCAGTTCATAGTGACAATAAAAGCAATACGAATTGCTCCCAGCAAGCTACCAGTTGCTGTCCCGTGCTAGGGGGTGTCCCTGGAAGGGGGAGTACAGCTGCAAACTGGCTGCTATTCTGTACTTCACAGCACATGTGAAGAGCATCCTTATGGATAGTAGTTTATATCTTGAGAGGCACAACTGAGATTATTATCCAGACTTGACTGTTACAAGGTCAAATGACAACACTGAATTGTGCTTTGTGTTTCATGAATACGCAATTTTTGCTTATTCCACAAGTAGAAAGGTTGACCAGAAGTGAGAGTCATGCATCTGAGTGAGGATTTCATGATGCAGTTTCGCATTTCTGAAAACTATCAGATTCCCAGAGCATTTAAATTCACCCTACAGACACTACTCAGCAGTTACACTACTTGATAGATGTTAGCTATCATATTAATAGATGTCTTCCAAAACCAGAGCAGCAAGGTGAAAAAATGTACCTCTGCATTGCAGGAGCCCACATGCTCAACCACAGGAGTTAAACAAGTATGTTCATTAGGACAGTAAGCAGGAAGGATGGCACATGCTGTGCCTGAACAGGCTCTCTGTGGGCATCTGTACTTCCAAGATATCTGCTATTGCATCTGGGTATGTCCAGGAACTCGCCAAAACGCTGCATACAGGTACAGCAGACAAAACCCACAGACTCACATCAGTCTAAGCACACCATCAAAGGCCATCAGAAATGTTTCATTTTAAATTTACCAGGTAAAGAGCCAGTGTTTGTGAAGGTGTGAACTTACTGTTCTTAACTGATTCAAAAGACCTCTTCCTAGATGTACAGGGAAATAAAAGCCATTTTTTTTTAATTTTATGAAGATTGAAAAGAGGAAAGAACAGTCATTTTATACAACAGCTAAAAAATTAGTAACAAAGGAAAATAGTCTTCCTTTGGAGGAGATACGCTTCACTTAATACTAAACAGCATATCATGAAATCAATTAAAATAATTCCAGCATATCATGAATTATTCATTGGTTGGTTATTTTCATAGGTCTCCTTAGAGCTTTCCTAGTGACTCTACGTTTGCTGCTAGATGTAGACAAAATACCCAGTTGCTTATGGCAACAAACTGGAAGAAAGGAAGAGAAAAAAGCAAATACATTACTTCGGATGTAGCTCTGCCCAGCTGCTCCCACTGTCAGCCAAGGAACACACCAGTGTCCAGGGGACCCACCACACCACTATAAATCCGGCTTTCTGGATCTTTCTCCATTCTACTTCTCCTTCCAGGTTCTGTGTTTCATCTGCTTTCTATAACAGAATGCAGCCATGGGTCAGTTGTGGCTACACAAAATTAAGCTGTGCCTGTAATTCTGAGAGACTTTGAGCCACTTCAAAACATGAAGTGGCTATAAGTGTGTGAGTATAGGCCCAGATCCACAAGTGGACTTTGCTGGTGCCATGTTTACCTTTCCTAGCTGACTCCCAGACTAAACCCCAGAACTTAAAATGAAGCCTTACAAACACTCAAATACTTTGGGCACCTCAGTGACAACATGAGCTCGAAAGAACCGAGGTACTGAGGGAGAAGACATCTAAGCTTGGCAGTAAGAAATACTGGGGATTGTGAATCCTAAACTCCCAGGGCTGTACAGATTTTTCAGATCTCACCTGTGCTGTGTGAACTATCAAGTGGGGCTGTGCAGTACGTGGTCAGAGTTGTGCCCTGCTTCTCTTTGCTCTTCTGGGACTGAATGAAGACAGCCCAGATACTGTTTCCCTCAAGCAGCCAGGCATAATCCAGACTTGTTTACCTGCCTAGCAACAGGTATTACTTACATCCAGTGAGCTAGTGATATATACTCCAGCAATCAGGCTATTGTCATCATGTGATTTGTCTGGGTATTTTGTATATTAAACACTGCAGAAGAAAAGTACGTGAAACTTTCATGCAGTCTTAGGATTGCTCCTACCTTTTCACATCACACTGAAATATTCATGGCATTTTTAAATTAAAATGGATTTTGATAGTTAGTAATAAAGAACTTGGTGTGACCATTTTTTTATCTTGTAAATTGGAAGCAAAAGTGATTCCATTTGAAAATTAGCTAATAGTTTAGTGTTTTCCCTATTTTCCTAATTAACATTAAAAAAAGGGAGCAAACCAATATATTTAGACTTTGTTTAACATGAGTGACTACTAGTACTACCTCACAATGGGTTTTTTATTGGCTGTTCTTTATGGTGAAAGCTTAAATACTGTCTTTATCAATTCTGAATGAGAGGTAGGGTAAGAGAATATGGATTGAAGATAAACAGAACAAATGCATCAGAACACTTCTGGATAGTTGTTACAGTTAACAACAGGATAGATGGAAATGCTCAGGAAATGAAATGAGCTTGTGATCTCCTACGTTGCACACTTGTATTCATGTGAGATCACACCTCTGATCTTCATGGTTTGTCTCACCCACTTTACCTCTTCAGCCTCCTGCTGCATACCACACTTGGTGAGCTGCAGCTTTGCCTGTCTCCCACAGCCCACTTGCTGATGGCCTGTGTTGGCTTCAGCATTCAAACTGGGGGACAAGCATTCTCAAAACATCCCACTCTTTCTGCTGCACTCTCATTCAACCTTTCTTTGTGTGTAATTCCATTTTAAAATGCAGCTCACACCATACCTCCTCTATTTTACATCTTACCTTTGCACAGAATCATCTACTTCTCCATGCTACTGCCTGCACTGGCAAGGACCACGGGCCATACAACACTGAAAAGGGTTAGATATTTACACGTATAGTGAAAACATATTGTAGCATTAAAAATATGTATGATAAATACAACCCCCCATGCTTGAGAGTATAAGTGATAAGGATAGAAAGACTTTCATGCTGTTATTATGGCTAGTAGAGACTTCTTCTCCAGTTTTCTGAAGCATCTGTTTTTGATGATTTTTGGAAGCAGGATACAAAGACTTAGATCAAATACACAAAACTCATTCCAGCATTGCAATTCTTCAGTTCCTAAGGTGTCTAACCTCAAAAGGTAAAAAAATAAATAAATCATAGTAATTTATATTAAGAGGTATTTAATAATCAGAACTGGCACAAGTAATGGCAAATATATACATCTTTTGCATTTTCAAGCCTATTTTTATTCTAAGACTCTTTTCAATCAAATTAGGTGAATGAGAATTAGTGGTGACATTTTTTGACAAAGAGGCTGTTGACACTGCAGCCAATACTCAGCAATTACTTCTACCCATCCAATCTCCAAATCAATCCAATTTACTCCTTTAGTTCTGCAATCAGTTCTCTCACTAGCCTTTTACAGTTCTCCCTATCAACATACCTGCTGTTTCCTTCTCTTTGCAGGGAAGCTGCAGGTACAATCAAGATGCTTTCTTTCCCTCTGGATGAAGGGAGTGATAGATCCATGAATTACTCTTCATCTCTCAACCATTTCAGTATTTTTCCAAAATGAAAGTCTTTAGTTTTCTTTTTGTTTCACATAGTTTTTACCTCAAAATAAAAAGGAGCTCTCTCCTGTGACATGTGAATTGTTTCCTGCTAGAGTGAAGAGGCTACAGCCTGACTACAACTCTCAGAGCATTTGTAACAGACTAGAACTATTAGGGTGCTCCTCCATGCCCAGTTTGCCGCAGGGCACTGTTAGACCTCCTGGAATGGAGATTAGAGTCTGGAAACCTTGACAATAATATTGAGGAGGATAGGTCTCAAAGTTCAGGTCCAAAGAAGGAAATTAAAAGGTCTGGCTATCCCCCAAACAAATAGCATGTCTATCAAATCCTTTAGTATTCATTACCTATTTCCATTAGCATAAACAACAAACAGACCTTGGATGACAATAGTACTTTATGACAATAGTATATTATGTCAAACAGAATGCTCCTTGTGGGGACAACCTGCTCAGGGCTGGTATGTTGTTACTTCTGGGTAGAGGCTCTTTTTCACACATTTCCATGATAACAAACAGAAAACAGTGTTCTGTAGGTTGCTCCAACTAGCAATATCCCATTAACTTACAAATCAGATAAAGGGATAATGCCAATAAAGGTTCTGCATGCCTTCTGGGTGGTTAGAAACAGATTAACAGCACAGCTTAGAACATACACCTACTGCACGGAGAATTACATTGAGTTAAAAAGCATCTCATGGACACAGTGTCTTTCCTATGGAGACAATGGGAAGTCAGGCTCTGTTGTACCTCTTCCATTTCTATGCATATTTTTTTTAGATTTTACAGTGAGATTTTGCCCTGCAAAATTTTACAACTTTGTACACAAGAAAAGCCTCAGTCAAATGTGCAACTCCAGAATAACTTACTTAAAATATAGATATTAGACAAAATTTAATCACAAAATTTAGTCATCAGGTCTAGGTTAGAAGGCAAGTGTGAATAAATCTTGTGCAAGGTACAGCAGAAACTCAGTATCAAGCATGGTTTTCACCCTGCAATGTCAAACCACAAGGACAATTAAGTTAATTAATACAAGACTTAATGGCCTCTTATGCTGGTTCTTCCAGTCAGTCCAGGTGAGCAACATTTACTTTGGCATTGTTTGATGTGAAAATGCTGAGACTAGTATTTAATTTTATAAGCTTTATAAGCTTTTATATTACATGCATTTATATACCTACATGTGAATGTGTATGCATGCACATGAGTGTGTGCGCACACACATTTATACAGGTATACTTGCAAGGGTTTCAGGGAATAAAAGACCAATCCAGCTATCAAGACAAAAACACTCCTCATATGGGAGGAGTGGCTGTCATATTCTGCTTCTCTCATTTTTATTGTGTTACTTAATACAGGACTACAGGGTGTTAAATGCAAGTTTGAGCAAATGGTATAGATACAGATAGCTTGAGAAAGCTCACCCTCACCAAGACCTAAAAGTAGCTTTACTGAAAGTCTCTATTAGAGTGTCACATTGTGTGTCCCATTGATGTTGTCCTCAAAGTGTGGCACAAAATTGAAGGCAGAATTAGGGAGCTGTGTTTACAGAAGGAGCATTCCCTGAGGACAGGAGAGAAAAGCCAAGGCCCATAGTCTCTCTCATATCCAGGGACAGGGGACACTGGGAGAAAGGCCCTGCCCTAAGCATGTAGGTAAAGGATTGTATGGGCAAGTCTCCAGCTGTGTTACTTTCTTTTCCTGAGTTTGCAATGTGCTTCTGGCCTCTTCCTTTATTGACAGAAAACTTCCAGAAAACATGTGGAGGGAACAGAATCCACCTGGAGCAGCTTGTGGTGCATATGCCACAGTGAGAGCTGTAAGCTCCATCCAGCATAAGAGTAGGACAGTGGTAGGTTTCCACCCAGGCAGAGGAGCAGCTCAGGGGCCAACGTTACAGAGAGTGTGCTTGTGAAAACCTGGTGAGCGCTGGGGAGAAGACAGCTGTGAGGCTTTTTAAACTCCCTAAAACCATTAAATCACCAAAACCCTTTAAAAAAACAAAGCTTGTAACAGGAACCCCTTGAAATAATTTCTTCCAGCTTTGATGCTCAACATCTCTTGCAGCAGGATCACTCGTTCCTTGAAAGTGGGATTTCTCATCTCACAGCTGTATTTCAAGCAGCATTTCCTACCTGTGAATGGGAGCATTCGTCACTTGGGTTTATTGAGGAATCTGTTTTCCCAGTCATTTTGAACACAAACTTCTTCTCTACAGAATTACAAAAATAACTTGTAAACAAGTGTTTAATTTGTACCCCGTTATCATGTTTTCCTTCTCTGTGGCTGTAAGTTTCGAAGGCAGAATAGCTATTTAATGATCACACACACTAACTGGCACTGTTAATTCCCAGAAGACAAGCACATCAATAAAACAAGAAGTACTTCAGTTAAGTAATAGATCAGGCACACCATTTTGCAACATAGTAACCTGGAGAAACCAGAGGATTACAGCAGAAAAGAACTAGATTTCTCCTATTATTGACAAATATAAGACAGTACTTGGTTTCAATTTACGCACTGGATTTACATGAGTAACATGAAAAAATGCTCCTCTGTTCTGAAAATGGCACTTGACTGCTGCCCACCTTTCTACCTGAAGCTACAGTTCCAATTGGTTTGCTGTCTGGAAATGAAAGTATCAGATATGATGAAAACATAGTGTGTGTATATGTACCTATCACAGTATATGATATACTATTATCTATGTATTACAGTTCATAGGTGTGTTTGTATATACATATATATGTGTATGTATGTGGGTGTGTGTGTAAGGTTAGCACTGAACCTCACAGCTTCCATCTGTCTGTAAGCAGAGGAACAGGAAAAGAATAATTGAGTTGCTCTGAATTTTCTCAACTTTGGAAACAGTAGTTAAAAGTGTTTTTATTTTAATCTAAAACCAAGGTGTTATTCAGGAAGCAAGTGGATACACGGCCATCAGTGATGCGTATTGATTTGAATGGAGATGTTGTAAGCTGAATACTGCCCCAGCCAGAAGGTGAGCAATGTCTCTCCAGCTGACAAGGATCTCTGCACTTGGACTGACAGCAGGCCCAGGAAACAACTGATGAACTTGTTCCAGCTTTCTGGTGTTATTAAGTTATAAACTGTGCTTATATTGATACTGTAAACTGTGGTTTACACACAGTACACGTGGAAAAGCAGTTCACCACCAGGTGGCAAATACAACTTGAATTTCAAATGCTAGAGACTCAAACAGCAGCACTGATTCAGAAAAACCTTACCTGTCACCTGTATGTTTTAGAAAAGCAAATGGACACTTCTCATTTGACCAAGTTCAAGGATGTACTGGGTGAATGCTATCATGTCCCAAGTTACAGACGATTTTTAGTTTAAGAGGTACTGTGTTTTAACAAATTTTACTTCCCAGATGAATTCTTGCTGGTTAAGAAAAAAAAGAAGGGACCTTCCTAGAGAAAGACTAAATATCTAACTCCACACTTGCTCATTTATTCCACTGTTCTATAGGCTAAACCTTACATGGGACATTTAATTACCAATGTCAACCAAGTTGGTTTGGAATAGTGAAATAAAATTAGATCTCTAGAGCATTCATGGATAGAATGAAGGGAAGAAAATGGAAATATTGCCAATGTATTTTAAGCTATTTGCTTAAATCACTCTACTAAAGCTACTCACTCCTCCCTGTAACACAGAAAAGCATCACAAGCAATTTCCAGATGCTGGGCTTCTTTTGTCATCTGTTCATCTCGGATCAGTACCAGAATTTTGTATAATTTGTGTAACATCTTAGACTGCAAATGGGGCAAATTAGATCCTGCCCTGGGGCCAAATCCATTTTTATGTCCCTGTATTTGCAAAGGGTTTAGGTATCTTTTTAAGATCAACATATTTTCATTATTTTGTAAGCTTTGTCATTAAAAACTTTTGCATTTTTAACCTACTAATACCTGCCATCATAAAATAAGAAAACAATTGCTTTTCTAGTTGATCTTCAACATGGACTAAGATCACTTGGATCTGCTGATGTCAAGAGCTATTCAACTTATATTTTGTTCTCTCTGTTTTATAAGCTTTATTGTTATTTGCTTCACTGTGCAATTGCAAAATATAAGCAACAAAACTCCTTTGTATTTTACCAAAGTATATTCCTCGGTAAGTTTTTGAAAATTAAAACATGGAGCTTGTCACTAGACTTTAAGATTAGGCAAAGTGTACAATAAACACACTAATCTCAACCTGTTATCTGATCTGTGTTACTGTGTTCCAATTTCATTTACTATATGGCTCAGATGCGTTGGATATATTGAGAAATACATTTCATAAACAATATATTCTGCAAAATCAAACTATGATGTGGCTGGTGATATTACAATTAAAAATGCTATTTCAAAGAAGATTTGAAAAATACAACAGTGTGTTTACTCAAATGTATTTACTGTATTAGGGCCACTAACCATCAAACCATCGAACTGTGTTTTGTACATAAAACCAACACAATTAAAGAAACAAACCACTGCAATTTAATAGCAACAATCTCACTTTACAAGATAGTAACGATGGAAACTTTGCAAAGGAATGTGGAAAAAGAATGTAATTAAAAATGACAGATTTAAGACAACAGAAAGTTGAAAATTAAATAGCACAATAATTCTAATAGGCGGAAATTTTAACCAGTATGTTTAGTTATGCAGCATTCTGATTAATAAGTGACACTGTATCACCAGCACTTACTCACATCAGACATATACTGTTCCTTTAAAGTAGTATTATTCTGTTCAGTGACCTGGCACAGACTGACAATAAGCAACCCAGAGCCCAAAACCAGTTCATAGGTGGTCAGTAGCAAAAAACCAGAACAGGAAAGGACCTGGAACACACGTGATGAGTAAAACTTAACTTACTGCTAACATGGTGATTTCAATATTCAATGCACTCCACAAATATTCTAGATTTTTTTTACAACACATACAAATTCCAAACATGAACCAAGGCAAAACAGGGGTGATCTGGCTTTGTGGATGGAGAGGAGCACTGGCCTGGGAACTAGGAAATTGCGATTCAGTTCCTGGTTCAGATGAGACTCCCAGGTAAGACATACAGTAAAATGGAAATTACAACACTCACCTTCTAAGAAAACTTTGAAATCTACTGAAAATAAAGCAATGAATCTGAGTTTGGGCTTATTATTAAAAATTAAATATGAACTATATAGCACTTTCTCTAGTCACTTGAGAGATTACTTAACAATTAACGTCATTAAGCATGACTGCTGCTAATGCTGCATAAAAATAATTGAATTAAATAATTGAATGATGAACTGAATGTATATGAAGGATTCCACAGAAGTGGAAGTCACATACTTTTCCTTTTTTGAACCCAATTCATGAAAAAGTGAGAAGAGTGCAGTAAGTGTGAGTACCCACAGAAATCTCAGAAACAAAATTGGTCCCATGAGAAGTGGGACCACAGGGAATTTTGGTGATACCAGGATTTAATTTCCAAAGTCTTCAGTGATACTAAAGCAAATAATTACATCTTTATGAAGATATGGAGAATGCTTTTCTGAAAAGGGATCTAAATTTCAGTATAGACTGAAGGTCATGAGAGCTGCAAAAGAAATGTGTAAGTCACACAAGCATAAATATGCACATGAAAATGAAACCAAAGTATTTTTCTTATTAAATAACATAAAATAATGTGATAACCACCAACAGAGGAAAAAATCCATAAAGATATTTTTTGCAGTTTATTTTCAATTATAATTTTTGGATAACCAAGCAGCTCTGTATGGAAAAAGCACAGAAGAGTAATTCTGGCACTTTTGGATAGTACATTTTTTCCCCAAAATTTTTTCTAGACACATTCAGTCCACTTGCTCGGTCTATAGTCTGTTTTATATGAGCATGATGAGCTCATATGATTCCAGAGGAAACTAACAATATATACAGTCAATGAAACTATCTTCTTGGCTACTCTGGGCCCTTTAAAATGTCTTCTAAGTCTATCCTGGCTAAACAGAATCCACAATATACATGATAGCTACAGAATACACTGTCTTGAAATGAGAAATGCTCAGCACAAAATGGGACTCTTGGCATGCAGCTTAAAATAAAAGGTAGGAAGTTCAGAAGTTTATAAAATCTCAAATGGGGTCAATTAAAAGGACTTAGCAAAAGAAGGGACTGTTCATTGTTACTGTAAAAAAGGCACTTTGAGAAAATGGGACCAGAATTGGAGGAATCTTAGTCGACACAAAGTTCAGTTTGGTTTCATAAAAAGGCTTCAATGCTAAGGGATGCTACTCAAGTTTCCTGCAGTTGCACATTAAAATAAGTTGCTGAGTAGTTTATAATAAAGGACATAAAATGTTTACAACCAACTTGTAAAATTAAGAAAAGCATAGTATAAGCAAAATATTACTAAAAGCAGCAATGCATAGCCTTTCATTGAGATAATGCACAAATTTGGACACCATGTGTCAAACTCCCGTTTTTAAGATACTTTCAGTAGCATTATCAACATAAAATTGGCCTACAAAACAAAAGCTTTACCAGCTCCCATTCACAAGGAGATTGAGGTCATAAACCAACTAAAACAATTTGTCAGTATTTTCAACATCCTAGATGATCAATATCAAGTATATGGAATAATAATCACACTCTTTGTTCAGCTATCTCACTGGAGGCAGCCATTAAATCAGAGGAATGATTTTAATTCTTTTCTAACATTTACACAGTAATGCATTTAAGTTCTTTCAAATGTTGCTCACCACAGTTTGTTTTTCTCTTTTCTCTCCACAACAAAAAAAAAAAAGAAGGAAAAAAATCAAGCACTTCCACAGAAAGGATATTTGGCAATTTTATATTCCACTGAAGGGTGGATTTTCACAATAGCTCACTTTAGATTGAAAGTCATTAGTGGTCTTTCCTCTCGTTTCTGCCAAGGACTCTTCTTATCTTCACCTTGGTCATCTTCCTCATCCTCCTCGTCCTCATCATCATCTTGAACGGATGTTCCATGTTCAGGACTAGTTAATGGCTCTGGTTTGGTATCCACAGTTCTTGTTTCCTCCTGCAAGCTGGGCAGCTGTACACCACTTCTCTTACTGGTGCCTTCTAGGAGGCATCGGAGAGCATTGTCCTCAGGGCTACAAACTGCTGTTCCACACTCGCTGCCACTTTGGTCCATATCATCCAAGTACACAAGTTGTGTGTAGGCTGTGCTATCTGAAACCTTCCGCTCTCTCTGCTGGTGCTCCTGCACTGGTGGGTGACTCTGTGGTGCAGAAAGATGATCTCCTCTTCCCTTTCGGGCAGATTTTGGTTCATTCATGTCAACACCAGAGTCCAAACTGGCATCGTTACTCCCATTCCTACCAGCTCTTTGGAGATCGATGTACGAATGTCTAACGTGAGCATTTGAACGTCCATCTAGAGAAACAAACCATGCTCGAGGATGAGGCAATGGCTTTCCACCTCCTAATTCCATCAAAGCCTTTTCTGTAAGAAGCTGCACTTCACTATTCATTTGAGCCAGGGATGCATCATTAAGTGAGGCAGGAATGGAAATAGATTCAGACATGGAAGCATTTTGCTGACTCCACTCAGCTGCACCTGCATCTTGCAAGTGTTGCTGAGATATTGCTTGGGATGACAACTGCTGGGGTTGCAGCTGTTGGGGGGGATGTGGGAAAAGCCGTGCATGAGGATTAGGAAGCTCAGCCTGAAGTCTTTCTATATCGATCTGCTGGTCAGCGGGGACAACCAGAGGCTGGCTAACAAAAGGGTGTTCTCCAGGCAGTTTCATGTAATGACCTGGGATGACCAGTGCAGGCAAAACCTTTCTGTAAACACTGTCATTGACTTGGTCAACAGAATTGCAGCAGATTAACTGACCTGGTCGAGGGAAGGATGTAGGTCGTTCAAGGTGATCAACTGAACGAGACATCATACAATCAGTAGGTCTGCAGTCCAGCAGCTCTTTTTCAGGGGCTGAAGGTGTGGGGTATATTTGTTCCTGAATATTGTACTTACTTCCAGTAACAATATGGTTCATAGATACTTGAATTTCTCTCTCCTGCTTTTCAAATAAAGGCTGAGACAGCATAGCGTTGTAACTTCTCCTATACTCATCTTTGATAGGGGACTCATAGCCTTCAGCTGTTTCTGTAGATTTTCTTGTCTTTAAAGGAAAACTATCTGCTGATTTGTGGTAGTCTTTTCTTAGAGACCCACTGGGAGTCAAATCATCCAAGGAAATTCTGCTCTTGTCTTTCTCCTTGTCAGAGAGCAGTTCCTCTCGGGAGCTAAACTCCTGGGAAGTACTGAAGGAGTGTTTGAGCATAGGTGTATGCATATCTGCTTCTCCACTAGGTGATACCATCTCCATGTGGACAGCACTGATTAATTCCTTTGCCCCTGAGTTTTCAGGATGTCCATTGCTAGCAACGGACAACCCACCAGGAAATTCTGACTCACGACGTGAAAATATTAAATTTATATGGGACATTGAGGTTGCCTGATCTTTCTTAGATGTGTCCAGTGCTGTTGACAGTTGCAGTTTCTTATGATGTTGACGTGGTCTTAAACATTTTCTTCTACAAAAGTCAGTAAAAAAAGAAGTTACACATTTATGACTGTTGTACACAAAACCAAAGTAGAAAGAGTGTCTTAATGGAAGATTTTTAAGCAGTGATTGGTATTAAGGGAATTGAGTTTTATTACATAACCTAACAATTAAAAGTTTATCTCAGCAGCAAAGATAAAATTAAAGAATAACTAATGTCAGTTGGGAAACACATCAAGTACCAATTACAAATTGGAGAAAATGTCTGGAGAAGGCAAATATAAAAGTCCCTCATTAATAGGCACTTGCTAATGAGCTCAACATTCATTTTAATGTAAGGTTAATATAAGGATCGTTTGCAAATGCATAACACGTACAGTGATGCATCTTGAACCTACGCCCATGTTTGACAGGAACACAGGTACAGATGTGTTTGATTCATTCAACTAACATCCTACCAAAGGCAGGGATTGTATATGCTGCATGTAACCAGGAACACAGGAAATCTGACCTCACAGTTTCTTTTCCAAGTGTTTGCTTGCACTTTCCCCCCGCTCAAACAAAAAATGATTCAATGCAAAATTTTTTTAATTTTGTAAGCACAAAAAAGCTTATATTTCTAACACGGACTAAGTAACCAGGATGGTGAATCTTACCTGCAATAATACAAAAGCAGACACAGCAAGACTAGAAGTATGAGAGCCATCCCTCCTAAAATTGCCAAAAGAAACATTGTGTGATAGCTGGTAATGTCGTGTGTTACAACGGGACCTGGAAGGCCAGAAAAGAGAATTTAGACCTGTAACGACCTGCAAACAGGAAGAGGAACAACACTTAAGCAAGGAGAGAGTCATCTTTCCTTGTTATCAGGGTGCTAAGTAACACTGCCACTCATAGTGCTGGTGCCTATTGAGCAAACCATCTCTGGGGAAGGGAGCAAGTTGTGGAGAAAGCATGTGCCGGTTTTCATGACTGCAACTCCCAACTAGATCATTCTGTGGAAAAGCCGTTAGTTTCAATGGGAACATGCGTCAGTGAATGCTGCCTTCCAGATCCTATTGCTGACACAGTGTGCCAAAGCTCTCATGACTGAAGAAAAGCCATCACAGCGTCTTCCAGCACTGCAATGCATGGAGCAGCACTGTGGGCAACAGCTTCTCTTTAACATCTGTGGTACTTCACACTAAACAGTACCTACAATGCAGTATGGGATTTGTTGGAAGATGTGTTGGTGCTCTGAAGTCTAGATCAAGCCAAGCCAAGCAGATCTTCAGTAGCTTTAAAAAACAGGCCACTAGTGAAACAGTGTTGTAACTCCAGGTTTAAGTAATACTTAATAAATGTTCTAGCATACAAAGGAATGCACACATGTGGACAACATCTGTTCACAATTATGCATACATTACCCTGTTGGTGTGTAAAATTCTTATCATGACTTTGAAATAAAGACCCAAATTTTCATCTGCAGGCAAGCAGGTACGGCACCAGTGGGAAGACTAACATGCATGTACTGTGAAGGACAGCAAAGGTTCTAGGTCATGGGGCTTGCAAAACCTCATCTGAGGGTCATGGGTGGTCTGTAGAGCCACTGCCAGGAGTACAAAACTCACTTTTGTCCATTTTTTGAGATAAGAAATCAACTAGATTCAATTAGTAGATAAAATATGCAAAAATACATCAACTCATTAAAAGTAACATAAATTATATTGCATCTGGGAATTTTAAGTATTTATACACTGTCTCTCCACTACCTTTACATAATTGATTGTTACTGTTGCTTCAGGACATGAAGCAAAAAAAGAAGGTGAATCAAATCACTTGAATTTTTCATGAAAATGTTGTTCCCACTGCAACAAAATTTTAGGAACCCAGATCTAGCCCTCAGAAAGAAGGAAAAGTAAAATACAAGCAGAAATTCTGTCACACAAGCTGAACTGCAAGGACAAATAAACCTTCTCCTTTCAGGGTTACAGGCCTTGTAACTTTAGAATTACAAGCACAATGTCATGAGTAGTGTAACTTTCTTGCAGCCTGGGACAGGGCTGTACTGGGAAATGTTGGGCTCACAGCAGCTGCTTTTTCTTCAAGTATGATTATTTTGTAAAATTCCATTAAATTGGTATGAGAGCTTACTCAGATCTGCACCTGCCTCTAAACTCTGTTCAGTGATGATCAGATGAATATTCCAGCAGTTTCATTTGACAGAACATCAAATAAAAAGCTTGCATATTATGAAAAAACTTCATGGTACATATGTATAGACTTTAAAACTTGTCCTCATGTAACTGTTTTGTTGGTTAGATAATACTTTATTTAGCTTGCAAAGCCAAGTCAAGAATTTTTTCATTTCTACTGGATTAGTTTTTCAGCCAGAAAACCTAATGTACGAAATCTGTAAGAGGAGGGTTGTTTTTTTTTTGGATTGATTGGCTCTTTTATACATACAAGTATCTCAGATTATTGGTGGCTGAAGAATTAATACCAAGACATCTGAGGCAGCCACAGAGAGAAAAAAAGGAAGAGCAAGCTGCAACATTAATATCTCCACAGGCACAGAAGCGCATGTTATTAATGCCTAGTTCAAAGCCATTTTCTACAGTCATGCCAAGAGGCTTGCAGATGGCAACCAGTCAGCTCATCTGCTAATGCCACTCTAATACACCTCCTAGAACTTCTAATGCTATGTTATTCACTGTGTAAATTAATAAAGCATGAATCAGAGCAAATGGGCATCTGTAGCAGAAAAGGAAAAAAGTGACAATCAATCAATCAATCAATCAATCAATCAATCCATTAGTAAACACGTAACCCAGGATGATGTTGGTTTTAAGTGAGTCTGTATCTCCGTAAGTTTCTGCACAGAAACTTCACAGCACCTATTTTTCTACACACTGCTGTAACACCAATACTTTGATACTGTAACTCTCTTCTTTTTCTAGCAATGGCTCTACCAGGCAGTGGTGACAAAAATACATCAAAGGAAGAACACTTAAAGAAGTTCCCCATTGAAATGATTCAGATATTTTGAGCACAAGGGTTGACCCCGCAATCCCGAAAAGATTTTAGCCCTTTACTTTCAGATTTCTGTTTTCTAATAATTCATTAGTGATCAAGCTGTGGCATCTCAGATGAGGTCATTCTGAAAAATATAAACATTTTAGATGAATAAATAATTACTCAATGCTGCAAATATCAATAAAATTCAATTTCATCTTACCTGGGATAGTAGGTGACATAGCTGCAACCCAATAGCCCAGCTGAGGTGCAATGTAAGTCCAAGTCAACTGGTTTCCTTCTTGTTGTACAATGCCCAAACTACTCTTCAGCCATGTCCCTGTAAATGTAAAGGTTGTAGGAAGATGTTACAGACACATTCACACATTCCCCTGTAAACAAGTGGAAAAGCAAGAGGTAACACCACCAATCAGTGGGCTGTAGGGACCGTGTGTGTTGCTGTGACATGTGAGAGAGAGCCTTCTGGTCACTGGCTTCTGAGAGCTCCCACAAGCAAGTAAACCCTGTGGCCTTCTCAGAAAGAAAAAAAAAAACCAAATCAAACCAAAATGATTTAAGATTAGATAAAACTAATAAATCTTCAAAAACTGTTAAAAGAAAATATTTATTGGAAGCAGCATTTTCTGAAGCTGGTTATATATAGACAGCCCACTTAAAAACTGTATTTTGAGACATTGCTTCTCCCAGACCACATGTGAGTTCTGCACATCACCCTTCTACCAGCTCTGGATGTCAACTTCTACAGGACTGAAGAAAATATTTCCTCAAAATGTTAGTTTTCCTATGCAGAAAACAAGTTTATGAATGTTACTGCCAGTGACTGTAGAATTACATTACACCATCACTTTGATTCAACTTTGTTAGTCATTCAGAATTTATGTAGTATCCTCAGAATTACTGTTTGGTAATAGATGATGAGTTTTTCAAAACATATCTTAAAGGAAAAGGAATAGATCTTTTTGAAATTATCAAAGGATAATTTCAAAATAAATAAGACCAACAATTTTAAAGCAATGTGTTTAAGTTTCTGTAACTCTTAAGTAGTCCAGATTGACAATCTGCACTAGTTGGGAGCTGCTCTACTTCCGTAAGAATAATTTAATTTTAAGAATTGGGCTATGAAAAACCTTTACAATTGAATAAGCTGAATGCTTTTTTGTAATTCATTAAAACCCCTGATTCTGGGGCTGTAGAATAAAAAAAAAATCACTTTAGTTTCTGATGTATTAAATGTCCAGAATAGATACTGTAGACTGCTCCCATATTCATTCTATCTGAAAGAAACAGAATTGCTGGCCTGGACACAGAGCAATCACCAAGAAGTCACAACAGAGGGCACCCTCCTTAAGGAAGTTCTTCACAGGCTTTGGTGGCCACTACGAGAACGCTATACCAGCTCTCTATTTCTGTGCAGAGGGAGGGCAAAATGCTGCATTTCCCTTACTAACTTCAAATGCTCACTTGAAACATTTTCAGGAAGAATAGAATGGAATTGTCCACAGTTATGCATGAGTTTCTGGAAAAACTAGGAAAAATACATTTCTTTTTCTCCACTTACATGGCCACTAACCCTTCACATTTCCTATCTGTGCACTTTTGGGGAAAATGTCATACTAATAGCCCCGAACCACGAGGTGAAAAATAGTCCTTAGGGCCAAAAATTGCTTGTATCTTGTCTGTAAAATGCCATTTGGTAACACTTCTGTAACCTTAAACATTGTAATTATTTTTTTTCTCCATGACTTAGATGATCAGAATATGCAGCAACTATTCAAATATACAGAAATGTGAAACAAAACTTTAGGAGATACAAGGTGCTGATTAAAAAAAAAAAGAATGAAGGACCCAGGTGATGAATTAATCATGTTTCCCATACTTTTCTTATTATTTCTAAGCCCTTTAAATTCACTCACAAGCAGAATGCAGACGTATGTGATTTAGACAAGTTCATCATCTTTGTCGTCTACCTCCTTGAGCAGAAGCTATTACTGATTCTCTCACTAGGGGGAACTTGTGTCCAGCATGCCTCATCCACATCATACTGCATTCCAAAGAAGGCAGTCCCGAGGCTTCCTGAAAAGCCTTTTGCTCAGTAATACTCTGCTTGCATAATGCAGTGATCAAGAAGCTGACAGAAGCTGCACTCTTATCGCTTTGAGCAGAGCTCTGCTGCTATCCTGCCAAACAAGCAGCAGCTCAGATTGCTCATACTTCAGCAACAGCAGCAATCCCTGTATTTTCAATGGCAAAAAACAATAGAGTCTACTGCACAAGGTCAGTCAGGTTTCATGCTTGTCTTCTGCTCACTTAGGTCACCCATTTTTGCTCACTGCGGAACACACTTGAGGCAATGTATTGGTCTGTATAAACTACAGAAAAATGTAATTCCCTCTCTCTGTTATGGACTGTTAAGAATTTTAAAAGTGTAAAATATATCCAATATTTGTCATCCTTAAACAAGAGTGATGAAGCTTTTGTTGACCACAGCCTACAAATTAGTATATGATGACAGAAAATAACTGCTTTTTAAATGGCACTGTCCCAAGTTCCTTCATCAGGATGACACCAAGTGTGGGTTCCTGGGAACCACAGGTACACAATCTCATCATCTGCCCCTTTTTAATACTCTCCTAGTCCAACACTTCGGTGTTGAACTCTCCTCTTAAACTTTCACCATTTCTTACCAATAGGCCACTAATAAAACAGAGCATCCTCCCACATTATGGGATGAAGAGAATGAAGAAGTCCATCCTTCACAACAGCAGTCGCAGAACAGGTTGGAGTGGAAACAGTTGAAACACAAAGTCCTGTATTGTTTCTTCTGTGATCAAATAGCTGAAAGGCAGCCTAGTATTACTGGAGGGAGCTGAGATGCCTCCAGCATTCTGCAAATCCATCAAAGCATTTCTAGGTCTCTCATATTTGATCCTTTATAGGTTCTAATACCCTGATTGCTTTTCAAGTATCATTAACAAGCAGTGTTCTTCTGGCTCTCTACATACAACACCTGGCTGTAAGGAGCTGGACCCTCTAACAAGCAAAACCCAACTGCGTGGTACTGACTGACTGTGCTCCCGGCATTTCAAGCTGCCTTAAGTGACCAAGAGTTCACTGCTGTGCAGCCTTGAGAATAGATCACCTATACTATTCCAGGTTCTTCCTTAAAGTGGGAAACAAGATGTTTTCCTGTTCTAAAAGTGAAGTGAACTATCCCATGTCCTGACACACTGATGTAAACAAGGGAGGGGCAGTGGGTAAATGTCCATTTTTCTGTCCTTTCCTATGCAGTAGCCTGCAAATGGAAGAAGAGCAAACAGTATTTGGTTTTTTATTGTGTGGGCAGGATTCCAACTGCAGGAGAACTAACAGGGGTGATTTAGGGGGAAAGAGAGGTTTTACCCTGCATGGCTGTGTTATAGTAATTTAATTTGTTGTTCTCTCCCCACACAAGTCAGCACAATCAACAAGCTTCACTGCTTATTTAATTTTATACTTGATGTACAGTAACTGTTAAGTAACAAGCAATACAGGATTATATAAAAATAAATAGCAAAAATAGCTGGATGTAATGGAACTGATAATTTTTGTTCAAAACTGTGTAGTTCCAAAGAAAACTTGCCAATACATCTTTGGAGCAGAAACAGCAAGCCCAGTACAGTTTGTAAGCACTGCATGATTTGGGCCAATTTGCCATTAATTCTTAAAGACTGTCTGGTGCTTCATGGAAAACTTCTATATATAGAGACATTCTTGCTTATAGATCATTTTTACATTTCTCTTCCTCTTTTTCCTGTTACTGCTCAGTGGAGCCAACATGCTGATCCAAGATTCAAGTCAGGGGAGCTATCTCCTGGCTCACACTAATGGCAGAGGGAGAATCTAGAAGTTTAACACTTTCCTCACCAAAATAATATTGCCTGTTTCTGACTTTCTGGAATAAATGGTGTAATTTAACAAATTTATTCTTAATTTCTTCTTAAAAAGCTTATAAAACATCTACCTATCACTCCTTTGTATATGGAACTTAAAAGCAAGGTAAGGGAACACTACAAAGAACATAAAAATCAGAGTACTTTAAAGATACACAAATCAAAACCCAATCAGATAAAGAAAGCTGAGCTCCATCTGGCTGCAAAAATATCAGAGACAAGTCCAAGATTTCAGCAGAGCAGAAGAAATAAATTCTGCTAGAGAGAAGACTCCTAGTACTTTGCAGTAACTTTGATTCTGGTGAGCATGTTTATTTATCTTAGGACTTGTCAGTGGGGGCAAGGAGACCTTACTGTGAGTAAATTTAACAGAAAAAGGTTTGTACATGAAATCTCCATTTTAACACACATTCTGCACTAAAAATGTCTTTTTGTAATTTAATTTAGTTTACTTCTGCATCCAATTGAAAGGTGGAACTTTCAGCAAGGAGAATGCCCAGTTGGGCAGCTTTTGCAGAGAAGCCATTACAGAACAGCTATTCTAGACTGTTTTCCTGCACAATCAGGTCACTGCACGTATGGCTGGTCTGCCCAGAAAATAGATGTCTTGTTGTCTTTAAAGCCAGTAACTATTCAATGTGACAGCTTGCTGGAACAAGGCACCATGAACGAAACTGCTTTTGTACTCTAGATACGTAATGCCTCTGAGTAAGACATTGCTTCCATATTTTAAAGGTAGACCCTATTACTTTAAATTAATTTGTAGTGAAATCCAGGGAATTGTACACACACCTCTGTGGCTTTCCTGTGTGTGACTGTGCATGCTGACAATCTCACACTGCTCCAGCTCAAGCAAATGGCAAACATCCTACTGGCCCACGTGCAGTAGGACCATGCTTTGTCCAGGCTGGGTTGCCACACCAGGCAATCTGCTCTAGAGACAGACACAGACTCTTGTTAGAGTCAAGAAGAACGAAAACAAACTCGTCTCTTGTCTTCTGGCTGCGAGGGCAGTTTGCTCGCTGGCACCCCAGCACAGAGCATGGCTCTCTGGGAGGATGTATAATGCTGCTTACTTCAGGTTGAACTTCCCAAACTGACCATTCCAGAACTTCCCAAATCACCACTGCTGCAGGGACTTTTCCAGGCTGTGACTGTGTATTCTTCCTATTGCTGATCAAAACAGTTCTGGTAAATGACTGTCAGAGGAGTGTGTTGTAGCCAGCAGCTTCCCCTAAGGACAGTCATAAAACCTAAATATTGCTTAAATACATGGTAGCTATGGTAGTTTATTTCCATAAATTACTTTTACAAGTGAGCTTTTGGTAGAAAACTCTTCCATCGATCAAATACTGTTTGCTTTTCATGTTGTTTCTTTTAATAGGATCATCCAATCTCACAGAAGCAGAGAACCAAAACTGTGGTATTTACAACATGAATTACTTCTATCCAATAGGTTTGACAAATAAGAGGATTTAATTAGTCAGAGAGCAAATTAAACATAATCCCGTTATATTAATTTATTTTTATTCATAAGATTATCTTCCCAGGACAAAAGAGCTTTGTAAAGAAAAGAAAGATACTTTTAACTGTACTATTTAATAGCATAGATGTTTTAAATAAATATTCCTTAATGAGAAGTGCTTTTCTTTTTGCATGGATCTCTTCTGTGATGTCTGTGATGTCCTGCAAGACTGCCCTGCTTAGGCAAAGATTCACAGTTAAACAGAGATATGTCAAAAAGAATGAGGCAGGTTGTTATCAGACAGTGTGGGACAGCAAAGGATGTTCAAAACATGCTAACAGTGCTTCTAGAAGTAATTGATTTAGACACTTCAAATGGCAGAGTTATTAGGAAGAGTTAATCAAGGGCAAGTTTGTGAAAATAACTTCCTAAAGCATGTTCTGACATACATAAATTGTAGCTTTTCATTCTACCAGTTGAAAGCTGCTTATCAGATTCTCCTTCCAACCAAAAATCACCTCTAATCTGAATCAGCAGGGGAAGTTTTACTACAGAAGGATGAGATTTTGGGGTTTACTTTTGTTCATTTTCTAAAAAGCTAAAAGCCATTGAAATTGAAAAATTCCTCCTTAAGTGTTTGTAGAGCTGACTGTCCTCCTTGCCTCCCCTGCAATACACACAGGTTTAGAAATTCAATTACAATTTTTTGGGGGCGGGTTGCTATGCAACATCAAAAAATAAATGTCCCTGCTCTGAGCCCATACTTTCCTTACTCTTCTACACTTACCAAATTTGTTACACAAGCCATTCAGGGCTAAATACTGCTCCTGTTCTAGCAGCACCACTATTATTTGGTGTACTATAAGGGAAACCCTTTTACCCTCATACCTTGAAGATTCTGGCAAGGAAATCTAATGCTTCGATTTACTGCTCATGTCTGAGAAGTTCTGTGGGTTTTGCCATCTCTTCTCATTTCCCCCCTTAAATCACCTGTCAAGTGTCTAACAAAAGAAAATGCCAGTTTTCATTATTCAAAAATCTTAATTACGTCTGGGCATAAGGCAGGGCATGTTGTCCACAGAACTGCTTGCATTGCTTTGGTCCCCTCAGTGTTTCCTTCCATAATGCCAGAACAGAAGAGACTTGTTAAAGAGAATTACTGGCATACATAATTACTGGATAACAACTGTATTTCAAAAGGAAAAGCTTAGTTATGCTCGCTGGACCACCATCCCTCATACTGGTATATGTGAAAGATATTGCCTTTAAAATTTTCTTTACCACGTTATTAATCACATTCAGTCAGTTACTGACAGGATTATCGGAATAAGTAATAAATAAAAGCACAAGGCAATTCAAAACACTGCATGCCTTTTCCTTTCTTCAGCCTCACATACCATTCACATTCAGTTTCTATTTTTCAAACTAGAAGTGGAAGCAGACACACACTGGGTTTTGACCATTGCAAGGCTGCAGAGGAAGGTTGTCCCAGGTCCTTGTCAGCCCCTTCCAGCCCCACCTAGACACTTCCCACTCCCGCTCTATGCACTCCTGCTTGGATTTTCACCTGTGTACAAAGGCCTTTTCTCCACTTCAGAAGTTCTGTTGTCCACTTCTGCCCACCTGCTGCGTGGCTTCTCTAGGTGGAGCTACAGGGCCATGTACATGACACAACACATACCACATTATGGAAACCTGCTCCCAGAAGCCATGGGATTTGTTTCCAGTTTTATTTCCTTGACTACATATCAGGAGATTATTTGCACATATCACTAGTCCTTGGCATCAACCTGATTCCTTCAATGCCCTCTTAAGCTCCACCACCATGCCATACCATGTCTGCTTTGCCATAAATGCAACTCAGATGGTGCATGAAGTGGGGAGAGCATTAAACAACCCAGTCACATCACTTTCACATGTGTAAGCCACAACATCCATTTAAAAAACACACATATTAATAAATAAGCACAACTGTTTCCTATGATCTTCTCCAGAGGAAACATGACAGTGAGAACATACCTCAGTGAGCTACACTGTGAAGCATCAGAGGAAGAGCTTCTTTTCCTTTCAATGCTGAGGTCTGTCTAATACTCTGCAATGTTATCTGCTCCTATTATGTAGACATGGTAAAAAGCTGGGTTTGGTAGCTGCCATTTCTATGGCAACACACAAAATATGAAATTCTTTGAGAGCAGTTAGTTAAAAATTTGTATTCCTTAGTGTATTTAGTCTTACAGAATAATTTAACCTTCACAGCTGAGATAAAAAAGGAAGTCAAAATCAAATTGTGAAGGAATTCGTAAATGACAGAACTAGTGCAATTATGAACTTTTGCAGGTTTCTCCTTGCATTTTGCAAACAAATCTCCATATTACCAGTGAATCTGGTCTAGAACCACATGTTCTGGATCTGATTATATGAAATTCAACCTTTTGGGGATGAGGAATGTAATTTCCTAAGCATGTCCATTTCTCTCATAGAAAACCCAATAAAACCCATGGAGAAGTGCATGAAGTCCCAGGCCATGTGTGCAGCTGCAAGCAATCCAAATGCAGGACATCTATCCAAGTTCAGGGGCATGTCCTCACACCCAGTGTCAAATCAAGTGACAGACTGAGAATGTTTCCGTCAAATGATTATTTTCTGTCTCATGTAGTGCACGAATGTGGTAGCAATCAGTAGTTAATCAAATTCACAACAAAAAGAAACATTTTATTTTTAAACTCTAAGTCAATCTTTACTTTGTGTGGATTATCTTTGCTACCATGTGGGAAGCTTAAATCAGAGATTTTACAAATCATCCTATTTGCAAGCAATGTGCAGTGAACTAGACAGGTAGATGTACAGTAATCTGCTTACATTTGCTGCCTGACAGTAGCTGTTGCTCTCTCCCTATAAACACTATGAACAAAAACCAGGCATCATTGCACCTCCATGAAATACAGGAAAAGCGTAATGCAGACAAGTTTAAGTAGGCACCAATAGTGTTTATTCATAAGTATATCCTCATGACTTCTTCTGAGCACAGAAAACATTATCTTCATTTTGTTGAGAAATACCAGAAAATCTGACTCTACAAAAATCAATGGAAATTTTACCACTGAAGGCAGAAAGTCAACTAGAAAAAGCAAGTATCAGACTTTAAAATGTATTTAGAAATCTAATATGGCATTAAATGAAGTCAGAAATTACTGACCAAGAACAGCAGAGTACATAAAGTACTGTGCTTCATGAAGCTACAAAGTTTCCCAAGATGCTCTTCTCCACATTCTGGCATTGCTTTACTTGAATACATGGTTCAAGTTTCAGGCACTGGGGAAACATCCTCTTCAAGAAGGAGCAAAGAAGCTCATCATTTAAAGATAACAAGGGCACATCAAAGCTGTATACCAAGTGCCTGGGGAGAGGAACAGAGAAACAGTATTCTGAACTTCATTTACATGTTGTGTGCAAGAAATAACTCATGTGAGGAAAGAGAAACAAAAAGGTAGAGGTTTGACCCTTCCACTCCAGAGTCGTTTGGCATGCAAAACTGAAAACAGTGTTGAAAATATTTTCCTGTTATTTGGATAAATATAAACTAGCAGAGGCATCATATTAATAAATCACATTTATTCATTATGTGTTTTGCAATATTTGGTAATATTTTGAAGTCCTTTATACAGCTCCAGATGTGGATCTAGAGGTCTAGGTGCCTAGAACTTAAAATGGAGAACACTGGACTTAAGAGTTTTGTTCACTGAATCCAATGAAAACCAGAAACTTTAACATAAAAATTCCAAAACCTTTAAATGGGGGCTGAGAAGAATACAGCTGAGCAAGTGCTGTATTATTCAGTCCAGCTGTTGGGAGCTGGAGATGACAGAGGAGGTACAAAGTTTCATTTCTACTGGGATCTGTAGTATTTATTTCTGACCGAAGAGGACAAGGCTAGAAAGAAGTCTGGAACAGAAACTTGGTGTCCAAGAATAGAGAGATTAATTATATTGCTGTAAATCCTACTGACATCAAGGCAAATATACATGGAAGAAGTCATGATCCCAACCATCTGTTTACAGATAAGGAAGTTTTTCAGCCCCTCTCAGATTTTGAGAAAAACAAGACAGCACTTGGCAGTAAAAAAAACCTCCAAACTCCAGAAAACCCCACTGAGCAATTGTGATTATAAAAATGAAAAACTGTATCTCTATGTTCAAACTTTTGAGTGTGCACTATGAAATAAAACCACTCTCCCACAGTAGTGTGAAACTCAAGAGACATGTTACGTCAGCAGCATGGAATGATTAAATTGTATTTCAGCATATATGTCTCTATAACATCAATGCATCTGTGTTTATTATTACCAACACTAAGAAATGCTGCAGAAAACAGTGGTGGACCAACACAAGAACAAGGTTAGATTTAGCCCTAACAAGGTTTGTTTATCCTTAAAACATCTCCAAGGCATTGATTAGCTCATCTTCATTTTACTAACTATTCAAAAAGGTATTACTACTTTAATTTGCTTGCTGTGCACACAAGGCAGTAAGTTTGTTTCATAATGAAAAATGTCATTTGGAGTCATTTGGAACAGTATAAAATAGATGCAGCAGATTGCCTTATTGTGATGTCAGGCTATTTTTTCTGGCTGCATGTTTCATCAGTGTAAGTGGAGCCACTCTCAGCCTTAAGCAGAATATGCTGCTTCTCCCCATTCTCTCCCAAAGACATAAAATATGGTCATGAAAATACAGATTGTTTATTGTAAACATCCTAAAAAGCCACTAGTTATTTTTGGCTGCCATGATATGCCTCATTTCTGCAGAAATTATAAAAATCTCTGCACTTCCAATCAGATGCCTCTGGGTTCATATCAATACATCATGAGCTCAGCAAAACATATGAGATTCTAAGGATTAAAACATATTTGCAGTATTTCTATCCCTTCTCCATTCTCTCTAAAAGTGAAAAATATTTCTGCTTTTTAGAGCAGAAATGGTACTTCATGCAGCAATGATGACAATCACATGGATTCTAAACAAAAACAATGGCTTGCACGAACAAGCATCCACTGTACTGCTAATACACACGAGAGAGAAGCGCCGTGTTAGTGCCTGGTAATACAGGCAGGGTTTCCCATCTCTGGCACTTCTTCAGTGTTCAGACACAAGCGTGAAAATTTAAGCCACTGAAAATCTATTAAGGCAAGACCTCAGTATAACTAGCACTGAAAAAAAGCAGCCCTGAAATGAAAGACAAAATCAGAATAATAAGGCTAGAGGTCCTATCCTAACAAGGCACAGATCTGGTGATCCAAATGGGTTACAACAACTTACTTGCCAGTTAAGGATTTCTGTGGCATGGAGCTATCCCAGTCATTATCCATCCTCCTACCTGCACAGTCCAAACACTACAGGGATGGGGGAATGACAGGACACCACCATGTTCATGCTACATATGGCTAGTTTGACAGCCCTTAGGGTGCTAATGTAGCCCCCACAAGATAGTGTGGCTGCTCTATTTATTAAATTAGATTACTCTAATTTAAATTCATTGGGATATGACCAAAATCAACTGGCATGCTGCAGTCAAGGCTTAAAATGCATCTTTGTTCAACATTTTTGGTTGCATGGAAAGATGCTTACTCAGCTGAAGTGTGAGAGGGAGCCTAAAGCATAATGCCTTCAATACCTTCCTCTCCAGGCTTTGTGAAGCTAAGTGGCCTGACAAAGATGTGTTTTGTTTAGTGGTCCTCATGCCTTCTCTTCCCAAAACCACAAATACTCCAGTAGTTTGTCATGAATCAGACAAGGCTGGACTTGTCTCAAGATTGGGAGCTTCAAGCCTGCAACACTAATTAGCAAAGCTGTATTGATCTATACTAATATATACTGCACACAATAGGGTAACTAGCTCTTTATACACAAAAGCCAAAATCATACTCCATACTTAAGAGAGAGCTTTTGTAGCATCCCTGCAGGGGCATGGAAATTTGGCCATAAATGAGAAAGCTCCATAATCAAAATCAGAACCACTTTCCTAGCAATGACTAACTAGAAATAAGGCAGGCAGCAGCTCTGACACAGCTGACAGGAAGGATTGGGGAAGGACTGCTTCTTGTGGGGAAAGTAAACATGAGTCAGTCTCCTTTGTCTTTTTTTTCAACAAGGGAAAACAAAATGATTTCTAGAATCAAAAATCACAATCAGTTTCAGGAAGAACATAGTGAAACTTGTTGCCAGGACAGCACAAGAAAAATGACAGTTCCACAGTTAAGAAAAACTCCAAATCCATTCATTGCACTCTTTTTCTACTATTCCATTTTATAATAATATCCAAATTTACTCTCCATTAAACTCTACTGCTTCACTCTCTAATATAACCAACTTCTGACGAAAGATTCATAGGAAAGCTGTTTGAAAATTCATCATCTTTCTCAGCAAACAGAGGGAGGGAGGAAGGAAGCAAAATCATTATTTCCCCCTTCACCTCTCTCTTCCTCCCTTCCTCCAACATGCTGATTTCATGTTCGTTGTTCTGTTTCTGGATGTGACCATCAACTGACTCAAAACACTTGCCTTGCAGGCAAAAAGCCCCACCAACTGTCTGTACAGATCCTGTATTTCTGGGTCCTTTGTCTCTTCCTCACAGCATCTACCTTTCTCACATTCTACTCTTCTTTTTCTAAACAACCCTGTGGTACATACTTCAGAAGGCACAGTGCAACAACTGAGGGGGGATCACTAGGACAAGACTTATGCACTCTGTAATCCTTTAAACTTTGAAGCTGTAAAGGCCATTACTGCATACCAGCCAGCAAGAAAATAAATGAAGTAAATAAAATAAAGAGAGTCTAAACCATGTATTTCTGGGAAAACGCCTATTCACAATGGCAAACATTATTCTGTGATATAAAAAACAGAGTGCATTTTACAGATTTTACTGATTCGTCATTCTGTCTTTTGAAAATATTTCATGAATTTTGCTTTCTGCTTTTTTTTTTTAATTATTTTATTTAAACCATTTACATGTGCTTTCCCTGATAGTATTAGTCAATCTCCAAGTGATTTACAGAAGAAGTCAGTGCTACATTTCCTATCTGACAGGCAGGAAACAGAGCTTGAGACAAGAGAGGGCCCCAAGGTCAGACAGCTGGCTGCTGGCAAAGATAAGGCAAGTTCTCATTTCTCCAGACTTCCAATTCAGTGCTGCAGTGAATATGTCTCTCTGCTGCTCAGTCTGTAGGTGAAATCCAGTTGTCTCAAGACAGTTTTTAAATAAAGTATTTAATAATTGCAAAGTGGTATATTTACAAAAAAATTTTGTCTAAAAGCGGCACACGACACTAGTTAAGTATATTTGCATAGGTATTACTTGTTCAGTAAAACTCAGTCTTCTCTTCTTGTAGACAGAAAACAGATTTCTGTACTCCAGTGCAGACCTTACTATATGAACACAATAAATGCAGGAAGACACCAGTCTCAGAGAAGTGAAGCCAACTAGGGAACCACAATGAGATGTTACCTACCAAATTTCTGGTCAAACCTCCATGCTGGAACGTGTGCATTGTGTTTCAAGTTGCTGTTTGCTGGCAGAGGCACCGTGACATAGATGGGGCCGTTCACGGGGACGGGGGTCCCATCGCTGCTGAGGAGGTGGACGCTGACGGCAGTGACAGGGCTGAGATCATACCTGGTGCTGTTTCCTACCGAGAGAGTGAATGAACACTGGGACTACAGAGCATACCAGAACTGAACAACACCACAACACTGCTTGAACATAATTCTCAAGGGATGGTAG
Source organism: Sakesphorus luctuosus (assembly GCA_013396695.1). NCBI lineage: Eukaryota > Metazoa > Chordata > Aves > Passeriformes > Thamnophilidae > Sakesphorus > Sakesphorus luctuosus. Next base: position 62,552 of record VWZD01007176.1, on the reverse strand, counting down.
CAGTAATCCTCTCTGCCTTACAAAAAAACACCCACAAAACAACCAACCAACCAACCAGCTAACAAACAACCCGTCCCATACCAAAAAATAACCCAAACCACAAAACCCAAGAAAGAGGTGTATGGGTCTATTTTTCATCTAATTTTCGCAAAATCTGAAGAAAACTACAATGCAAATAATCTCCTGCATATGTTTTCTCATCTTAATTCATCTTAAATAAATCTGTATGAGTATCACAGCCATAAGCATGGCAAAAAAAATTATCTTACGAGTCTTTTATTATAGCCTCATGTGCACATATCATAACTAACAAACCCAAATAAACAGTGGCACTGCAAGGATGTTTAAGAATGACAAGTTGCATTTCTTTTGGCCTTTCACTGCAACAAGCCAAGCTAAATGGATGTGGTAGTTTACGCCTTAGTTTTAGTTAGGGCTAGATGTAGGCCTTGATTTTAGTTGGCCCTAATAGTGGTACATAGATTAGGAGGGACAGATGTCACCTGACTTAAGCAACCAAAGAAATATTTCATAGCAGATGATGCAAACTGGGACATAAATACAGTGGAGGAGGAGGAGGTTGCCCCTTCCCTGTGGCTGTGGTGCAGGTGGACGTGCTCTGTGCTGCTCTGCTGATCAGGCCCAGCACCACCTCACTGCTATGTTACCTACATCAAAGGAAAATGTTTATTCTTAATCTTCTCTCTGCTTGGGTCTGTCCCTCAGGGGATTGAGTCCTCTTAGGTGATTTGTAGCTAGAATGGTGACATGTGTGTTTGATAGAGAGTGAAAAAATTATTTGTTGTATCTAACTTGTGTAAGTGTATGTTATATTGTAATCTAGTTTTAATTTTCCCTTTTTGTGTAAATATATAGCTAGTTAAGTTCTAGTTTATGCGCCCAGGGTTCTTTTCTCCCTTTTTCTCAGCAGGGTGAGAAGAGAGCTTTGTCCTTTAGTTTATACCTGGCATTTTGCCAAAGTATTCAAACCAAAACAATGGATTATTAGGATACACAATGTTATCTTCTATCTATGTAAGACTATAATTATTCTTCATGTTTCAACTGCATGCCAGTGAATGTTACTTCATGACAACACAACTTAAAAAAGCATTATAACCCTTCAATTATTTAACCAAATGAATCAATGACAGTGGTAAATACTGCAGATATACCTATGTACTCAGGTGAAACAACCCAAACTTGAGGTTTAAAACCAAGGAGATCTGGAGCCCAAAGCAACAGTGGGAGTAGTTTAAATTAGAAGAGAAGGAGCTTCCAGTTTTGCAAGGGGCTTGAGTGTCCCAGACCCCGTGGCTGCTGAGAGCACCATCCCCGCTGCCCCTGCCATGCCGCTCTGGGCTGTGGCTGTGCGTCCTGCCCAGGGGCTGATCTGATAGAAGGAACGGGGTGCTTGCCTGGCAGAGATGCAACCCCGGTGTCTCACGTGCATAAACTGCCTGTGAGAGCAATTCTCACCCAGCAGTGGTGGCACAACGAGGGGTCCTCAGGAACTCGAAGCATCTCAGCAACAGTGTTCATTAGGATAAGGACACTTGAGGGAATGGTGGGAAAGCAGTGAGACCTTTATAATTTCTCATAACAGTGAGTAAGTCTCGAGGAGTGGCCTTTATTAACTTTGATGTCTCTGAGTAACAGCTCACACCAAAGCTAAGGCATCACCAAGAAAGGAGGGGGCAGGGAGTGATTAAGGGAAGGGAAAAAGAGATGACAACACTCCTCTGAATTTTAAATTCCTTGGATTTTGCAAGAGGTGCCAAACTGAAGAAATGGAAAACAACCACAAGTAACTTTGCATGTTGCTTATTTACTAAAGCATGTACTCTGACACACACTGTCCCCAGATTTCCAGGTGAGTGTCAGTGCTGCATTCACATGCTGGGGACACAGGCGCTGCCTTCATCGACTGCGTGTGGAGGGGCAGGCGCTTATCTTAGAGGGACTGAAGCTCTGAGGAAACAGGCTCTGTGAACAGGGCCACATAACAGAGCCACAGAGCCGACAGACTGAAAAGAGAAGCATGAGGTTTGAAAATTCAGACAGGGCCTAGGGGAAGGTTGCCAGCCTGCCCATGCATCTGTATATTACAGGCTCCAATAGTTCACAATATCATCCCCTTAACACTATAGAATATAAAACAGAGACAGAGGAAGAAATTGGTGAGGAAAAGTTATTTCTTTATTCCTGGTTGTTTGACACACTGTCTCTGCCATGCACCTGTAACTTCTGGCAAATTGATGCTTGTCCCCAGGACTTGGGCCACTAAGGTTCTCAGGCTGGTATCAGGGAAATAAATTCCTTTCACTAAGCATTTTAACCTGACCATGTTTTGGCATCTGCAAATTCCAACTGCAAAAAAGGTGCACCTTCAGATTTTAGATTAATATAAAAGATTAAATCATGCTTTATATTTTACATATTTTTAGATATTAAAAGTTTTAAGATTTTCCTTTATTACTGTCTTGATAAAGTGTGTATGTGTAAAAATGACTTTTCAGTCCAGAAAAAGCATTCTGGTGGTGAAACATGGCATCTTTTTTACTTAAAGTGCATGGACACTTCACTCAGTACTGGGCTGAACAAATTTTATTAGAAGACGAAGAAATATCTGAAATACACTGACCTCTAGCAAGGAGAAAGAATTGTTCAGTTTGCTACCTTGTTCAGTATGTTAATGCTTGTTAAAAAGAGAAATGTTTCCCCTTTCTCTTGTGAAGGCAAATTAAAATCAATGCTTACGAAACTCTCGCATCCTATAAAAGTGATAAGCATACACACAGATTAAATGGGAATGGACTTCAATAAATGTCAGCTTTCATTTGTTTCTTGTAATTTGTGACATCTAGTGACCTGTAAAGAGCTCTAAAAATTATCAGAGGAAAATCCACTGCCACTTTAGACATGACTCTTTAGAAAGAAACAAGGAGCCTACAAAAGCAGGAGGAGCAATGGTTATTAGTCAGCTTGGTCCATTGATGCAGATGATGGAAAGTTTTGTTTAGGGGTTGAAAGGACAAGATTTTTTGAAATCATCCTACTGCTTTCCAACTGGTGATTAATATAAACAACAAGCTAACACTTTGCAGGCTTGTCACTACTTGGAATGAAATTCTTTGAATTTTTATGTTTTGAACAATGCTGACTCATACAATGAATTTTCACTGCTCCATATTACTAATTCAAAACCCAGTTGGGATTTTATTAAAATTGTTGAACTCATAAAGAATGAGCTAAAACTATTAAGTCACTCTGGACAAATACTAGCCAAAGAACTGATCTGATTGAAAAAAATGGAGGGACCTCTCCAAAATTATAGCTATGTAAATAAATTAAAAGGACAGAGGAGTAACTGGAGGGGAAGGAGAGGTAGGAGAGAAAGAAGAGGCAGTCTTCTGCCAAATTCCAAAATTTCTCATCTTAGAATGCTAAAATTTGAACTTTTTTTCCCTCTTGATAACAGATATATTAAAAAATCATCAGCAAATATTGACCTAAGTTTTTATTCCTTCAAAAGTTTTCCAGGCAAAGTCTTCACCAAGTCACTTGGAGATGCAGAAAATGAAGTCAATCCAACTTTAGGATTTTAAAGTTACATGCTTCCACATCAAGAGAAACTTCCACTAAAGAAAGAGAACATTTTACCTATACTATAATGCATTTAAAATATATTGTATTTGTAGGCTGTATTATATTATTCTGAATACTACAGTATTCAGAAAACAAGGCTCTTAGTCTTTTAAACCACATTTCTTTGCCAGTCATTTTTGTCTTCTGTGATAAATCTTTACTTGAAGGCTAAAAGTTAAATCCAGGGTCCCCATGCTCAAGTAGAAAACTTTGTCATGCAAACATACAGAAGACTAAAAAACCAAGGTGCACTAATATGTTTTATAGAGGGATAGAAGGTAAAAGAGGATTCAGACAATGTCCTGGATGCGCAGGGATCATCTGAAACCTTGGCAAGACCTGTGCTCACTAAATAAATCCAAGAATGGGTTGCAGAGTACTAAGGAAAGATTTGGGAAAGAGGAATCCCATACTCACTGTCATTAGTTTGTTCAATTGGTTTAGAGATAAAAAGAAAGGAGATGAGGAAGTAGACAAATGAATGAGATCAAATGCATTCCTTCATTTTAGAAAGATAAAGAGATATTTGATCATGTCTGAGTATGAAAAGTCAGAGAAAATTGAAGGTTGAAGATGAGAGTAGGAAAATGACAGAGAGATAGAATAAGACTGGATGAGATGTATTTACTGGAGCAGACAGAAGGACTGGGGTAAGGGAGCAGACACATTTACTGTTTTAATAGAAAAGGAGATATGCAGGTTTGTACAAAGGGAAGAAGGGAGAAGCCAGCAAGCTCCCATTTACACACATGACCTGGCGTTCAAAGTCACTTAGATCAACATATCACAAGTAAATGCATCCTGAGAAGCAGCAGGGAGAGACCTCAAGGGAATATTCTGCCTGCTTCAAAGCAGGCTCAGCTATGCCTATGCCATCCTCACAAGTCACTATCTAAGTCTGCCCAACATCCTCACGCAAATGATTCTACGGCTTAAAATATCCTCACCATATCAAGGTTTTCCTAATTACTAACCTGAATCTCTCCTGCTACACCAGTATCCTTCTAACCCAAAATGGGCACAGTGTAAACATTATTCTCCTTTTCACACCAGCACTTTAAGAATCTAAGGCTTCTGTGCCTGATTCAGCTGTTTTTCTTTTAGATACAAAACATAAATTATATCAATTAAGACTGAATGAAAAGTGAAGAGGAGTAACAGGCAGTTGCAGTCATGAAAATGTATTACAACTTTGAATTAAACAGTGGTTGTGTTTCTAGTATGAATTTTCATTATTTTTCCTTTGGTCCTAGATGAATCTGCACATTTTGGCTCGAAGCTAGATTCAAAAGTGTCAGCAAAGCCATTGAAATAAGACAGTATTAAATCCTTGATATACAGGCATTTTATTTATTTTTAGAAAAAAGATCAAAAATAATTCCATGACATCCTCAAATTAAATTCTCTCTTGTTCCTACACATTAATTTCCCATCTTGTATGTGCATGTGCAACCCATTGGGAGGCTCAGGTATGGATTATCAGTGTAAGTAACTTTTCTGATCTCCCAAGGCCAGGCAGTTTTCATCCTTGCTATTCTGTGGCCCCATTTAAGGGAGAGTGGACCCTGCCCTCTTGCTCACTTGCAACAGCATTATGGTAGGACATTTGAAATTATGCTACCCAAATTTAAAAGAGTATTTGCTGGAATGGGGAATGGAAAAAATTGTATGACCAAAAGTCAAGCCCTGGACCAATATGAAATCAGAGCGAAACCAAAGCAGTGGGTTACCTGTTCCATTTCCATCTAATCCCTGCAAATAAGGGAAACTGTCCACTTCCCAGGGTGAACTGGCTGCAGTCAGATATGCTGTCAAGTCACTGTAGCTGGTGTTCTCTGGTAATTTCACAGATCTTCTCTGAAAGTGAACTTGTGGCTGAGTCCGTGCACCTGAAAATATTAAAAGTAACTTTATATCCAAGGTGGACAGAATATTTAGGTGTTCATATTTATGGCAGCCATTCTACATTTTTTCATTATAAATTGTAGTAATTTGAGAAAAACAGAGACATTAAGAGGGTATCATGAAAGAGAGGGGAAACCAGTATTTTTACATTTATTTTGAAGTTGCTGTTATTTCTGCACAGGTATTACAGACCAAAGTTGTGGAGGCACCTCATGTCCAAAGCTTTTCTGACTATGTTATTTTCCCAGATCACCTCCAATTTCATGGCATACTTCTTTTAATGGTGTAACTGTAACTAAAACTAAGTTTAGGGGTAGGCCATGTGATAGCTTAGGAAAAGCATCCAGTTGGCCATATTTGTTTAAATTTTGTTTCTCCTGAAATAGAAAGATAAAGTTTATACTCTTTAAAATTATTTTCAAAGGGGCAGTTCTACCTGTAGTCTCAATTAACTTGTGTAATTTCTGTGTCTAGTTTTCACAAAGCTTTGGCCACGATAACTATCTCTGGAATTGACACCAGTCACTCTACTTAAATCACTGAATGAAAAGATTCACTTGACAAATCTTGGGTGAAAAGATTCTCCATATTTTCCCCACACAAGAACACATGTAAACAGAATGAGATGACTTGGCATGTAAGATTTCTTTCTCTTCCTCTGTCTTGTACAGTTTTTAGTGATTCTTTAAAGATCATTAGGTGTTAGTTGAAGGGTCTTTGCTGAGACATGGTTTAAGACTGTTTCATGTATTACGGCATTTCATGTCTCATTTGAATCCCAGCTTATAAAGTCAATAGCCTTTTTCAAAGGACACTCACCATTAATACTGTTTAGCAACACACAGCAAGACTCCATCTGCAAGTTCGTGTGCACAACATGTAAATTTATTTTTAAATCAAAAGCTATTGTATTCTCCAGAGCTCATTTTGAATACTCAAAGAATACTTCCCACACAGCACAAAATCAAGAAGCAAGCAGTTTTTTTCTTAATTCATATTTGACTATGTGATTCAGAGATGTCAAGTCAATATAATTCTGCATCTTTTCTCCCGTTAGTCTCTGGCAGCACTTCTAGGTTACATGTAGCTTCACTGCGAGAAACAATAAAGAGCTTGACTCGCTCCTAAGCTTTGTAACTGCCAGTGTCATTAACCTAGAGACTGAAATCTTTTCTTGCATAATTTTCTAGAAGGAACTCGAGCTATGAGAAAACATAAAACTCAACAGAAAAAAACTTGGTATTGGCTAAAAAAAGTTTTGTGCAGGGGAGCAAGTACTGCCGAAGAGCTGATCATTATTTAGCTGGCATTCCTTTGATAATTCTGCAAGAAAAAGCTGTAAAATCACTTTTACTTCCTAATTTCTAAAACGTGTTTAGAGAAGGCTCTCAAGAGTGGTAGTATCCTTAAGTGTTTAAGAGAGTCATTAAAAAACACCCGTGTGACATGGGAAGAAATTTCCCTTATCCAATTTCTAGACTTCAATGGAAAACAATATAAAACATTATATAAATTGGCTGCAATGAACTCAGGGAAGACTCATCTCTGAGTGCTCTGCAATACTGTAGCAGTTTGCTCTACCTCAGGGACAGATCTGCTCTGGTACTTGGGAACCTCTGACTGCACTGCTATGTGGGCTCCTAAAACCCACTGGGATAAACACTCACAAAACAGGAAAAAAAACAACGCTCAACAAAGAAACTGACATTAGGATTATCACTAGCAGGTCAATGTAAAAATGTAGGATTTTCTGCTGTCTCTGGTTAAGATGCATTATTCAAGTTGTTGAGTCTGCAATACAGTAGTTTATGGGGTTTCTATAAAACAAATGGTTAGGTTTTAGCTCTCGGAGAGCTGCCATGAGCTGCCAAAGGAGGACTCAGAAAGCCAACCTCAATTCCTTGACTCCTACAGGCAGCAAAAAGCATTCTTATGTCTGAGCTCCAAACATGGCAGTAAATGTGCACAGCAATCCACTCATACACAAGCACTGAGGGTGAAGAAACAGCTTCCTCTGCAGATAGTGCTTACACATACAACAAATCAGTACAAAGCAGTTAATTCACACCCGAGAACAACAAACTGCTTGATATTGATATTCACCCAAAACTTGCGACTAACCCTGACTCTCCCCTCGGCTCCTCAACTGGGTCTCCCCACACCAGGCAAGAGACTTCAAAGGGACAGGAGACTGGGAGCCACCAGCGAAAGGCCTGTGAGGGAAGGAGCTACCAAGGCTTTCACCTTCTCTCACCACTTTGCTACAAGATAAACCAATGTACTCATTTACCAGAGGTCATAGTGGACTTTGGGGCGTATGTTTGGGGATAGACTTACTGAGGGAATTGGAAGTGGTAAACTGGAGAAAATTCTGCTGACCAGACTCTTATTTTTCAACAAGTCATCACTTATCAATGGGAGTGGATTATTAGTATCACTTCTATCTGAAGATACCTAGTTTTTACTTAAAACACCCAAACACATTCAAGTCTAAAATGGGCACGTGAGCTCTTTCCACTTTGTGAGTGCCATGAGGTAAAGGACTGCAGAGCCTTGATCTTATCTTCTTTAAACATCCTCTTGTCAACACATCAGCCACGATTCAAATGCTGTCAGCTCCAGTTTGCCAGGGCACAGTGAAGATGTAACCTCAGAGAGTCCCTGTAAGGCACCTCATGTCACGCTGGATGTCTGACATGTGGCACCACACCAGCATTTGAGCTTTAACCCATGTGAAGTAAAATGTGAAGTCTCACTAATTCATTATGTCTGATGTCTCACAGGTCAGAGGCAAATAGAGGGCCCTCATACAGCTCCCATTCACTGAATGCTGAAGCTCAGCTCATCACTGTCCTAGTATTAAATAACTTAAATGACCCAGTGGCTGGCAAGCTCCATCCCTCACAATTACTGACAGAGCACAGCACTGGACTGTAATGCCATCATGAAAATGAAGCTGCCTGCATCAATTCAGACAAACTTCTCAATTGCATAATAAGTTGCTTGCTTGATTAATTATTCAAATGCAATTGGTAACTTACTGTACTAAGACAGGCCATTCTTTGACTGGTGCTTCAAACACCAGTGTTCCCAGCCTGTTCCTGGTATAATGAGTTCTGGTTTGCTCTCATTTTTGCATTAAGGTAATTCCTGATCAGCTCTTTTGAAGCAGCACGAGGTTACTGGGAAGTAAATTGGAGAAATAACAGAGAAAAAGTAGGTCACAAGGATTTTGGATTGAGACTAGAGAGGTTCCATTCAAATACTGGAACAATGTCTAGGCTGTCTTTCATTTAGGCTTCATTACAAGAGAATTCTCAAGAAAAGAAATGTGGACTGGACCCATAAAATAGACTTTACTGGGCAAGATGGAAAGTTCAAATGCCAATCCTTAGGATACTCCAGGTACCACTTTCTTCCTCTTCCCAGTAGAACTAATTGTATTCAGCTAATTTAAATATATTGGGAAGACACTGTATCCATTCACTGAAGGGAGCAAGAATATGTGGAAAATATTTATGAGTCTCATTCAGCTGTTACATGTCCCTATAGCCCTTTAACATCGCCCTTTCTTTGAAGAAAGCTGTAAACATGAAAATATTGTTCTTTTTTTAGCTAATTGTATAATATTAGAGCATTTGCATAAGAATAAGATATTAATAAATTACGATAGTAGACTTCTGTTGGTAAACAATGTTTCATGTTTTGCCTAATGGAATCCCTTATGCTTTAACACAGTCCACCATCCATCTAATTTATCCCATTAGACAATGTCAGCTCTCAAACTGCAGAATACATGTACAGCAGCTGTGCTGTTCTCCAGCTCCTTCTAAGCATTCCATCAGCTACCTAATTTTTTTAATGCTTTTTCAGCTCCAGTTGCATCTAGTGTTATCATTAATGAAAAGCCTATTGTGTCTGGACAGTTTCTAACTGTAAAAAAATACAGCAGGAAGACATAATTGTATTATATTCCCAAAGATAAAACAAGGTTATCTTGGAATATTATTGAAGGCAGTATTCCCTTGTTTATTAACTATCCAGTAGAGTTTAAAATGATGGTAAGCATAAGACATGTGAATAAGACATCATTTATGGACATTAAGAGTGCTCACTGGGTCATTAAGGTATCTTTAAAAGCTTCTGTTCTTTTGTTAACAGACTCACCTCAGCTATCACATCACTTGGGCTATTTTAGGTTGGAGCCCTACGTCAGATGAGTATTCTGTTCTTTACTGTGCAGTTCAGAACACTGTTCATTTGTCTGATACTACAGTTGCTCCAATGTCTGTGTTTAGCCTTACGAGAAGGTTATTCAAACTTTATTTTTTGAACACACTAAGTTTAATCCTGTAGGATGTGGGTTTACATGCAGTCTGACAAAGGGTCCAAGGGAATATCAGGTATACAACAATGCAGATATGATAAATTTTCAGTTTTTCTGTGCCCAAAATTTCTTTGTCTTTCACACTAGGAAGCAAGAAACAAAATAGAACCAGAGAAAATTCTTAGACAGTAAGAACACCAGAAAATGTCTACTGCAAGGATGGTTAAATGAGGCTAGATGAAAAAACATCTAAAGAAAGCATAAGAAATTTAATCTCTAGCTCTCAAATAACACACTAAAGTCCCAACTCCTTTATTACTGTGTAACTTGAATTCCCTAGTAACAGCAGTTAGGGATGAATTCAGCTATTAATTTGGTAGAACCATCCCACAGACAAGCATTCCTCAGGGAACTCAGAACTCCCCACAGAATACCAGTCTCACCCACACAACAGAGTTCAGAAAGTATCAGGCTGTCAGGCTTTTTGTTTATTGTCCCTCAAATTTCAATTCCAACTTCCAAAAGTCAGCATACCTTGAAATCCTGAGACTATCTGGACTACATCATCATAGACCATCAGAGTAGCTGAGCGTTCAGGAAGAAGGCCGAGGCTCAGGGAAGAGAACACTGTGGGAGAGAAGTGGTTTAAGTGGGATATATTTAAATTCTCATAAACATAACCCAGCAACAACAGCACTTACTTTCTTCTCTATTTCTGCAAAAGCAGGCCACACAAACTATTAAAATCATACTGTATACATGACAGAAACCACACACATTTTCTAAACCAAACAGTTACACTGCCAGAGCAATTATTACTGAACTAAACAACATGTTCTGTGCTTTGCCTCCTGCACATCCTGCATAGTAGCTCGAAGCACAGAAGTGTAAAGCAGGGTTTCATGGAGCCATTCCCAGCTGCACAGAAGGACATGCCATTACGTAAGGAGGAGAGAAACACTCTGGCTGACTTATTTTTCTGTGCAATAGCTATACTTCTTACTTCAGAAAGATTTTAATGAAACCTAACTTTTAAGTACTTTGAGATGCTTACATAAGTCATACAGAAAGGCAAAGTATGATAGACAGGCCATTGTAATTTGCTTTAAAATACAGCTTGTCCTTACTGAATCACCACCTACAGCAGAGAAGTGCCATTTATAGCAGCACTACTGTCATCCCACCAGAGGTGGGAAAGGAGACACATAAATGACATGTGCTGCAAAATGCCTGCCTAGAAGGACCTCCCTTTCCTCTGGGTACCAACAGTCCTTATGAGGGTTGTGGCTTTAAGCACACATACCTTTGCCACTGAGAACATCTGACTCCCACATCCACGAAAAGAGTAAGGAGAATGACTACCTACAGTCCACATGTGGCTTTCAAAGACAGAAGGAGAAGACTCATGCAGACTAATAATTGTGGTAATTGGGCAGCATCCTACATTTGCATCTGGAAAGTATTCACCCCAGTTTGAAGTGACCACAAACTGAAGAAGACATTTCCAGAACAGGTTAATAGAAAAACAGTGTAAACACTTTGGATTTTCTGGAACTTCATAAATTTCCTCTAAATTAATATGCATTACTTAATCCAAGAGCCCATACAGATGTTAGGTACCAATAGGGAGACTACTGTTTCTCTGTTTTAAGAAATACATTCTCTTTTTAAAGATCAGAAATTTTAGTGTTTGGGAGAAGTACAGGAGAGAGGAGAAGAAAGTAGTAGAAACATACTGATAAGAACCACCATCTAAATGATGGTCTTAAAAATATAAATGAACATTAAAATAAAATAAATTAAAATATCATCTTATTGCAAGTACAGCTGAGAAATTTCTTTCCAATGCCCAATATGTAAACAGATCTACACATCAGGCAACATCAGTAAGAAAGCTAATGTAAGTAGCACTACAGCCACACAATCACAAAATTTGTTTGTCTTTACTCCAGTAACTTAATTTGTATGAAGAAGCTAACATAATTTAGACACCCTGGGGAGCTCAATACAATAAACCATGCCAACATCTTCCACATATGCCAGACTATAATGAATATATAAGTTCTAAACTTCCCTTGGGTTTTTCTGTGCAATCTTTTCTCAGCATGACAAAGACAGAAAGACATAGTTTTTAAGGCCAGAAGGATGAGAGTGATGATCCAGACTTACTCCTGTATAACTACAGCCTTCCCTATATTAATTATTGCTTCCAATTCAAGTTTAGGTACAGCTATTGAAAATATGTGGTAGAAAAACTACCCAAATTTCTTTTTCATGTCTCTAGTGGTGAAGAACACACCACAAGATCAACGTTCTAGTAAATAGTTATCAGGACAGCTAAATTATGTGCCCCTTTACCCATCAAAATTTACTGAGATTAGATTTCCAGCCATTTGATCTTCCTTTTATACAAGCCCACTAGACAGAAGAATTCTCTTACCAGTTTCCCGTTCTCTATGAGGGTATTGATGGACTATGATCAAATTACCCCCTGAACTTTCTCTCTAGTGAACAAAATAAATTAAGTACTTTTAAGTCTTTCCCTGTAAGCAATACTTTCCAATCTTTTAATCATTCCTGATAAAACTATAGTTTTAAACATTTTTCTTTAAGTGTGGATCCAGAAGTGGACACACACTTCCCTGAGTGGCTGTGCCAAGGACAAGTCCTGAAATACTATACTCCATCTTCTCAGTTTTTACCTTATTTTACAGTTAAACTATTCCAGATGAGCTCTCCTCTCCCACAAACACCATGAGCATCATCCTCTGCCACGGTCTGCTTTGACTGACCTAGTTTCAACTGGGTTAGTTTTTTCTCTTGCAGCAGGTAAAGTACACTGTTTGTGATTCAGTACCACAACAACATTGATGGCACACTGATGTTTTGGTTGCCGCTGAGTAGTGCTTATTCTATGTCAAGACCTTTGCAGTTTTCCGTGTTTTGTCAGTGAGGAGCTGCACAAGAAGCTGGGAGGGTGCACAGCCAGGACAGCTGACCCAAACTGGCCAAAGCTATACTCCATGTCATGCCCAGTATAGAAGCTGGGGCGAGCTGTCTGGGCAAAGTCAACTGCCACTCAGGAATGGGCTGGACAAATGCATTGTGCATCACTTGTTTTACCTGGGGTTTACTCCTTGCTCTCTTTTTGTTATGTCTCTTATTATCATCATCATCATCATCAAATTTTATTTTATTTGTTCGTTTATTTCAAATGAAATTTTGTTTCATTTTATTTCATTTGTTCTTATCTCAACCCATGGTTTTTAACCTTTTATGATTCTACTCCCCACTCCATGGAGGCTTGGGGGGCTGTGAGCAGATGCCTGGTACTCAGTTGATGACTGGAGTTAAACCATGACACTGACCTTACCAGTCAGTCTGAACTGTGCTGTTTCAGCACCTGCCCTCTCTTCATTGCATACACTACTCCCAAAAGTGTGTCCTTTAAAATAAGTATTACCAGTCCCAATGTTTTCTCCCAAATTATTTACAAAGAAAAATCTATGCATAGTAAAGAACAGACCAATGAGCCCATCTTCCATCATGAACACTTCAACAACTCAAGTGATGTTAAATTAATGAACTGTTAATAGGTAGAGTCATGGCTCTGCTGATAAATAATTTAATGGAAAAAGAGATCTTAATCTTTTCCTCCTACCATTTATCACTATGTAAATAAATAATCCTCCTGCTTAAGTGGTAAAGAGCTAGTAATTATTTTGGTTAATATAAGAAAAGTTCATTTCTGCCAAATTATGAGATCAGAAAACCCTCAATGCTTACCTCTTGAAGCTATTACAATAACGTCATGAGTTCACTGGCTGCACAGCTTTTCAGCATAAACTTGTAACTAATGCATATTGATTGTGATGGGAGAATCCTGATCCTCTGGCAATGTTCTGCTACAGCATTTTGTACATGACCATCCTACAGCTTTCAAATCTACTCCCTGCTTTTGGTTATCATTTCCACATTTGAAGTGCATATGCCCATAGTTCATTTACCACAGCACACAGAATGGCACATCAGCTTAAAACACTGCCATGGGTGTAACACTGCTCAGAGTGGGGGATCTGCACATTTTTCAAACCTTCCATAGTGTGTCGGTTACAAGCACGACAGGCCCTTAATTACATGGCATTTAAATACAAACAGTTCTTGGAAAGTTTTTTTAAAGACTGCCAGCATCTTAGTCAATACAAAAAATAACAGCCTAAGGATCTTGGACCTGAACTTCTATGTCGTGCCCCTTTTCAGGACATTCTAAGAACAATCCTATTAAATCTACATGGGGCATATCAAGTTGTACCTTGTTGTTTCTTTAATCAAAGAAAGGATTAAGTTTAAGGTACAGAATGCAAAAAAAAGGATTCTGCCTCTAATTAAATCAATGGCAAACTACCTCCCAGTTTCAATGGCAGAGAATCGGAGGTGAAAGGAATCGATTATGTAAGTAAAGCTCACATTTCAGCCATGGAAAGAAAGATTTTGTGGAACCTATACAATTACTGCCTTTTAAACTTCAATGACTTACTAAAATAAAAATGCCCTGTTTCATACCCTACCCTCAAAATCAGTATTTAGGAAAAAGCGACAAGCAAAAACCTAACCAAACAAACTCCAGGCTATGGAAGAATACATTGCATTCAAAAGATCTAGAGTGTGAGTCAGAAAGATGAGACACAGGGCAAGAAAAGGTTATTGTGTGCTTTACTCATTGAAGATTGCGTCTTAAGGAAACTCATGAAGTATGCTGAGGAAGCTGCACTTCATCTTATTTAAAAAGTAAAAAAACCTAAGGAAATTTCCAAACAGTCACAGAACAATAACGGCTAAAAGGGATTTCTGGACATCACCTGCTTCCACCAAGCAGAGGGATATCCAGTACAGCTTTGAATGTTTTTCCAGAGGGAGATTTCACAACCTTTCTGGTCAACCTATTCCAATCTTTGACCACGGCTGCTGTAAAAAATTGCTGCTTTCTATTTATTTGTAACTCTTCTGGCTGCAACTCATTTCAGTTACTTCTTATTCTTTCACTACAACCCAAAGAGCCTGTGGCTTAATCTTTGCTGTAGCTCCATTAAGTAGCTGAAAACATGGCAGAATACAGTACAGAAAATGTGGAAGAAGTCAGTCTTATCTTATCTGAAGCAAGTGAATGCAGATAAGTAAACAGCCTGTTGAAATGCCTAAAGCATAATTCTGAGTTTGAAGAGATTCATGTTCCTTTCCCCTTCTGAAAATACATTTGCTGCTTGACCTTGCAGCAAGTCACGCAGTCCTTCTGGCTATCTTGATATTAATAAATAAAATAGAGCCAAGGCATGGAATTTAACTCTGCCCTGGGAACACACATACTGTTTAAATATTAGTGCACTTAGAACCTGGCATGGCTTTGGCCCAAGCTAATTATCAAATCTGGGGTGATACTTAGTTGTGATTTGGGTATAATAAAGCCTGGGATTGTTCCAAATTTACTTGGATCCTAATTTTGGCTGGGGATTAGAGGAAAGGCAGATGAATCTAGGGATGTGACCTTCATAAATGTTACATCTCAAGGTTTGAGATGTAACACAATCTGCTCTATTTAGTGGTAGAGAGGTAGGCCTCATGACTCAGTTTTCCCTCACGTACAACTAATGTAAAGTCTCCCTCTTCCCATACAATTTTGAGGCATTCTGACAAAAACTAACATGTAAGTATTGTTGTTGTATTTGTTTTCCCATGGAAGAGAAAAAACATGCTAATCAAGTTAGTAAAAATCCTTACATCTGGATAACATAACTGCAGATTAAACTGTCCTATGGACATGGCCAAGAACAAAAAGGCCAGGACTACTTTGTACACTACAGCCTATGGTGCAACAGTTGTTGCTGCACCTTGGGAGAGAAACAAAGGAATGTATCACAGCTGCTGAAACAAAGCTCTTGGAAACAGAGTTCCCATAAAGAAAAAGAATTGGAATAGATTTCTATTTCCTATGGAGCTGTAAGAGCACCAACAGTTGTTTGAAAACTGATGTAGCACTGTGTCAAGGACAAGCCAGGAGGAGCGTGAATATCTGCACAGCTCTGATGCTGCAGTTTAACTGAGGAATAAACACTACTATTTTTGAAAGGCACAGATGTTTCTCCTCCCATCCAGGATCTCAAGCATTCAAACACATCATATAAAACTGTGTAACTTCCTTTAGATGCAAAATCTTACCTCAGAACAAATATAAAGATCTCTTACCAGGCAATCTTACAGGTTTCCATGGTGCAGAATTTGGCACATATGCATGTTTACTAGCAGTCACTATCAGCTGATTGCCCAGCTTATACTGAAACTTGAGGAAGGCGGTGCCATCTGCTCCTGAGGTTCCAGATGCAATGGAGATCTGGTTGGTAAAAATCTCAATCAGGGCTTCAGTTACTGGCTGATGTGTGCTGGCATCGCTTACATGGACCTTCAGCGTTACTTCTGTAATGACAAACAACCACAGTGATTATCATCTGAAAAGATTCTGCAGGAGGCAGCAGTTATAACAGGCTGGCACACCAATGACTGGAAAGACATTGGGCTCCGACGCTTTGGTGCCACATACGACCCCTTGCACTGGCCTGCAGTTCTCCATTTCGGGCAGTCACTCTTGAGAGACACTGCCTTTTCTGCCACAGGCAAGACCAGATCCTGAATTATGGCTCCACTGCTAACTTCAGCTGTGGAGGCATCTGTATTCCACCTATGACCCACCTGTACCTGGGCAGCACATCACCAGGGGCAGCCAGTATCCCCTGTGATGGGCAACATGTCAATCACACAGTACTATTGTAATTCTAAACGTGTGTGCAATCAAACATCACGTGTTAGTCACAGATAGCATGGCATGGTAATTCTCTGTAAGGTCCATGCCTTGCTGTACCTCTGCTCCTGCCAGCATTCTCCAGCACCAACAGGGAGAGGGAAAGGCTGGAGGTGGGCTGTGCTCCCTCACCTCTTCTTCACAACAATTCTCTCCGTGTAGCAAACAAACAGAGGAAATCCACTGTGACAAAAGGCCAGGAAGAAAGTAGGCAACAAAGCAGGCTGTCCTACAGTGGAGATTTTGACCTCCAGTGGGAGAGATGGCCCCAGCAGGCACAGAACTTCCCTGGTAATGTCTAACCAAGGCAGTGAAATCTCACAGGATGACCATGTCCTCTAACCACAAGACAACCAGGTGGGATGCAGAGTGCTAGCAGTGAGCAAGAGAGGAACACTTCTCCCTCCTCCCTGTTCACCAGCCCTTTTTCTCTGACATTGCTGCCCAAATGTCAGAGCCCCAAAAGTGTCAGCTTGTCAACTCTGACACTACTTTATCACCTGTATCATGGTGAACATGAGAAGCAATGAAGTGATGGTTCAGGCAGTAAGGAGAATCACGCATCTTACAGATATGCAGTCTGAAGCTAACACAATGGACTACATTCTCCTTGAGTAATTTGCCATTTTTTCCAGAAACTAATTTCTAGTTTAAATGTTTCCAGATGTACCATATTTGCCCACTCCGGGCACTTCTATGACAAAACCATGCATTGTGTCACAGGCTTTTGTTACAAAACATGGACTGGCTTGTGCAACACAGTCCCTCTGGAAGGCATTCCTCTGTATCTACCATCATTTTCTTGTGCCTGCAATAGTTCCTGTGCCTCATGTTCTGAAGCAGCAGCTGTTGCCTTTCTGCAATAACTATGACTTAAATGCAACTCTGTGTGGAAAAGTCTCAGCAATGACCCAATGCCTCCACCAAGACACTCCTTGTTTTTTGGTTTTTCCTTTTCATTTCCAGCCACCTTGTTCTCCTAAAATAATACTTTCCTCCCTCTTTTCTCTCCCACTCTCCCCTTTCTCTCATTCCCACCCTAATTTTTGAAAATTCTGTTGTTCTTGTATGAAGTACCCTATTTCAGTTTACTCCATTACCCAAAGTTGTAGAGGGTATTTTGCCAGCTCCCTTTTTGTGTCAGGGGACTTAGGCCCCTGACAAGCAAGATGCTCACACTACATGTGCAACTCATTTCTGCCTGTGATGCCCAGAAAAGACAGCATGACCCCTTTTTCCTACATATTTAAAACCAATACACTGATTTCTACAGAACTGTATCAGTGGTACAGTTCTGTTCTATGACTACTGTGCCTTACAATTTTAAGAACTTATACTGGTATAAGCCATAAGCCGGAAAGACATAATGCCAAGAAGAACAACAAAGAATTTAACAAAATCTCTGTTGTAAGTTTCAACAGTGAAATGACACAACTGAGTATGCTAGGAAACATACTGTAATAACATAAAATTTTAAAAGGATGTCAGAATTTAACACAAAAGTATTAAAACATTTGTCCTAAGGGCATTCCAGACAGAATGATATTGGGTCCTTCTATAAGCTGAGATCTTCTGTCTGAATCTTACAGCAATGAAAATACAAATCTTGGGCAGCCCTGAACAAACCCCCTATTACACAAATTCATCATCATCACAGCCCTCGCTTTAGAACTTGGCAATGGATGAGGCCAGTTTAGATGGGATCAGCATGAAATACATTCTAGCTATTAAAGATTCTGGACTTCTTCCCAGTTTTGCATTTAGTAGTCAAAGAAAACAAGGTATATTGAAAACCAGTGTCCACACACTGTGGTGCACACATATCGAGTGCCTCCTTAGAAACCTTGCCTTGCCCATCAAGCAACTTGTGACATCTTGGGCATTAAAAGGCAGCCACATCAATCAAAGGAGGAATGTATATGTATTTATGTGTTTACAAACTGTACATGTATTTACAAATATGATGACAAAAGGCAATATAAATTTTAATTTTCAAAATGTGCAGGAAACTTTTAATAAGCTTAGATCCAAAGCCAGATAGCTGTGTTCTTAGCATTTTCCCACTTTGAACTGCCTAGCAAAGAATGCTGAGGAACAGATGAGGTTAAGAACAATAGGTGATGCATTAAAAAAGCAGCAAGGGAACACGATCATCTGAACTTTGCTGTTAGCAATTTCAGTTACATGTAAGTTTAGCCTTTTCTAAAACAACCACATAAGAAGCAACCAAGGAGCTCTGCAATATTAAATGTAAATTAAGGAAGAGGGTAAGAAAACAACAGAAGTATCAAAACTATGTAATTCTTTATATACATCCAAAATTCTAGAATAAAGACTACTACTAAAATTGATGAAGTGACAAAAATGACAAATTTTCCTGTATACACAAATTCATGTCTCTCCTCTCAAATCAGCAAGCTAGCCATGGGTATCTCCAGAAGGAAATTTCTTTATCCTTCACTTCATGGCTATGTAAAGGGTTCTGTCTGCATCATTCTCTCTCTCAGATAAGGGTTTCTAAAACCTTCTTTTCAAACAGAAAGAACAAAGGCCATCATCCAAGATGGAAAACTGATGTCCTGAAAGGCAACAGACTGGAACTGCAGTTCCAAACCACAGTCCCTAGATCAGACACTGAGCTTTTTTTAACTCTTCCTTTCTGATATCTAAGTTAGCTTTTCCTGAGAAGATAGAGAAAAATCTAGCAGCCTGAACGTGTTATCTTCCCTGACATACATGTGAAATGTATACAACTTGCTTAATTCAGGGCTTTCTCCCACACAACAGCTCCTTTTTTTTCTTATCTAATGCAGCAGCAAAGTCACAAACACTAAACCTGCATTATCACCGTAATTTCCACAGCAATGGAATGATTAAAAGCTTAAAACTGGAGGGAAATTGTTTAAGAAAATGTCCTCTCAAACACTGACATGATGAGAACAAGCTATAAAGAGAGACAGTCATTTTCAGAATGGCTGTGAAATATTCAGGCACTTCTTGAAGATGAGAGGGACTGAAAAAGGGAAATATGAGAGAAGAGTAGGGGCAGCAAGTGACCCAACATCAGTTTGACCTCAAATTAAGACAGAGGAATTAGACCGGAACATTAGATATAATAAAAGAAGTTATTTCGAAAAAGCTGCTTAGAAGACTCATTAGCTAAGGAATAGTGTGTTGAAAATATCTGACAAACTTTTCAGTTGGTACTCTCAGCAAAACAGCGGGAGTAAGGGAGATACATTATTCTTGAGTTTTACAGCCTACCATGGCAAGGAGATCAACACAGAATTAAAGACATGGACTCAGAGAAGGAAGGAAATCTGCAGTAAGTGGGGAACACGATGGAGGCAGGGAACTGAAAGCACTGCAAGATAAACTCAAAAAATATGAACTGCTGAAGAGAAGCCTCCTTCATTCTCCAACAGATTTGTCATACTGTTGTATGTTACAGAAAGAATATTTAATTACTAAGTGGTGAAAGAGCTTTGCACTGTGCTACTGGTGAGGTCCTGGAGGGCAGAAGGGGACATAAAGAACAAAGCAAAGGTGGTAGACCCAGGGCTGACAATTTCACCCCTGGGCAGCGGTGATCTCTCTCACCTCCCTAGGCAAGACAGCCACATTCAGGACAGGCTGCGCCTGAGCCACAGCCCCATCTAATGTGGCTGCCTGGTGACCAGTGTGGTGTGAATATGACTCTTTGAGACCCTGGCTCTCTGGCATGTGCTGCCCCGCTAGGTTGCAGTGCAGCACAGGTGGGCACAGACAGAGCGCCAGAGCAATTTATTTGCCTGCATCACTTCATGTCCAAAGCAAGAGCCACTTATCATAACTGTTCGTTTCCAGAAAATAAACCACAGGCAGAGAGATCCCATCTGGATGGGCAAAAAGCCTTTATGTCCCTATCTAGAAGTGCAGGTAGGAATGGGCCACTCACAGACGTTAAACAGTGTAACTCTGCAATTCTGCTTCAAGAATCCCAAAGCAAAGCAGGAAAACGAGGTTAGTGGGAAAACAGCAAATAAAACCAGCAAATACAGGGATAAATTCCACAAGGAGATGCAAGCTGATATATACGTATGCTCAAGCAAGTAATCCCTTTCTCTTACAGTCATATTCCTTTATCTTCTTTCAAGCAATATTATCTTGTTTTTCAAACGAGTGCAAACCCAAACTACTGGTTACCATGAAAACAGCTGCTTAAGTGTAACTCCCTCCCAGTTTCATAGTGCTAAATTTATTTTAAGCTATATAAAAACCTCCAGCATCTTCAAGGTTATAATTTGGGAAAATGAAGAAAAAGACAAAAAAACCCTTAAATGGTAGCATTCCAATTCAGAAACCCATCTGTCTTCTTAATCTGATTTTTGAGATTTTACTAAGTCTAAACTTTCTCTGAGCAATCCTTCCTGTGCCATCTGCTCTATGAACCCTACTGCCTCCCGTAAAACAACTATTTCTGCAGTTGTAAGCCCTTAGACTCACAACTTCTCCTTGTATTGCTGTGAACCCTCAGTTTGGGAACGGTTTCCTTCAGAATTAGTATCATCAGTGCTGTCTTCTACAGCCTAACTCTTGAATAATGACAAGCACTGGGTTTCGATGGTTTTGGATTTTGTTTGTGGATTTTTTTAAGTAAGTAACATAACATAGAAAGAAAAATCCTGAGAGATCAGAGCAAAGGCAAACTGTCAGATCTCAAATACTGGAATAAACAGAGAAAAGTTATGACACAGATTGGAAGTCAAAGATCCCAATCCTACTTAGATCCCAATCCTGCAATTTGGTTTCTGTGCACACACCCCTCTGTCAGGCAGACTCCCACTGACGTCTGCTGGGCAGATGATCTCTTTTGGGAACAGGCTGCCACAGGCAGCCGTTATCACTTAGCTTTTCCTTTGGGGGTCCCTTATCCATGGACAATGTCAGGATATTAACAAAGAAAGAGATAATTAAATTATCTAGGTTTTGATTAGAAAAAGAAAACTTCCTGCTCATTCAAAAAATGCCATTATGGACTTCATTTAAAATTGTATCCTCCACTCTGACTGAGCTTACTGGCAACATGCCTGGCTTTGACCGCCATGGTCCAAAGGGATAAGCCTTTCTGCCTCTTAACCTTTCGCCCACGTGTGAGGTCAATCCTCAGCCAAACAATAGGATTTTCATTTATCTAAAGGAAAACATTTTCCTAGAAACAGGAGTGTTGCCCATCCCTTAGCCACAGATGCCAACTCAAGCATCTACATATCCCATAACTTTCTAATGTGCTGCATTAAGAAGGCTCTACTGACAACCACGTTTCAAAATAACAGCAGAGTAAGTTCACATGAAGAAAAAGTAAAGTGTATGTGACGTCCCTCCACAGGCACACAAGTACCACATCAAGTGGCAAACTAGGAGTGCTTGCTGAAGATTTACCTCAAAGACAATGGCATTCTCTGTTCAGAACCGGCTCTTGTCCTCATTACAGGAAATGAGTGGTGCTACACAACCTTTCCCTCCACCACAGGTGACAGAGGTTTCAAGTGGGGTGAGTATCTGCCACTGATTTCCAGGGAACCCTACCGTGCAGGGCGCAGGTGGTCTGCTCATTGCCTGTTAGTGACTCTCCAGATTATACTAAGCCTGCTGCAGTCCCTGGCATCAAGAAGGAAGTTCTTTCCTGCACTGGTCAGAACTCCGGTAAGGACCACACAACAGGGCTTGGTTCTCAGGCTGGGATTTAGAATGGATTTAGAAAGCAGAGGGGTTCACAGAAGAGCCACAAAAAATGGAGGGGACAGGGAAGCAGCCTTGGGACTGGCCATCTAGAGAACCTGACTTCTTTTTGCAAGAGAAGGCTGGATCACTGTGCATACCAGGGAAACTGCAAAATAAAAAGTCAGCTGAAAAACATCAGCCTTGCTGACAGAGACAGCCAACAACTGTACACTGTAACTAAGCAAATCCAGGTGTTATTTATAGCAACAAGGGACCAGCTTACTAGATGGTAGATTCACTCAGGCTGTGGGAAGATTTATTTTCCTAATTTTTTAAATAGCATTAATTTTAGTTTTAGGTGTTTAATTAAGGCTTACAATGAATGTTAAGAGAATTAATGCTTGATTCTACAACATTTATGAAGCCAGCCCAAATGGTTGTCTGTAGTACTTCTTTTTAGCACTGCAGTCTGAATTTGCCAAACACTTTTGTGCTTTACAGGTCATGGGGAAGACGACAACTACCAGTACGGTCCTCTGCACATGGAGTACTTGCCACTAGTGTGAAGTCTATAATTAACTCTCACACCTCAGAAGTCAAGAAGGAACTTTTCTTCCCCAAATGCACAATTGACTGATTTCTGAGTTTTTCTTTTACTCCTCCCCCTTGCTCCTCCTCAGAAAGAGCAGAGGTCTGGTGCAATGAGAACTGCACAGTCCCCTCATTTAGCTGAGAAGGAGAGGCTGCCCTAAGGCCTGATCAGAGCATCTTGCTCATCCCAGCTCTGCGAACACACAGGATTTGGGGTCGTGAGGAGGCTGCTCTCAGGTGGCACTTGATGATTTTTCCCCCTTCTCTGCAGCATAGGTTGATTCATCCGCATTTCTCATCTAATATTCCTTGATGCTGCAAGTGCCTCAGGCATTGTTGGCACTGGTTCCTCTAGTGCACAAGAATTTAATATCCAGGGGACTGAAATGGTTTATCTTAATTATCCAATAATTAGACTTAATCCTCAATATTCAAATAAAGCAGTGGTCTATGATATGAAGGTCAGACAGGTGTCTGACTTGCCTCTTTGGGTTTAAAATCTATTAAATAAAGCATTTGGAAAGTAAAATGATAAATAATTAGTTCATCTTAAAATACATTATCTCCTAGGGATAACACACACAAATTTTATTGAAATGTCACAAAAAGAGCTTTAGCATATGAACTAGTGCAATTTATGCTGCAAACAGTGACAACCAGGCTACTATACAACCATGTACTCTCAGAGGAGGGAGGGGCAGTTCTAGGATAATAAAATAAAGACATTCATCATGCAATTGTCCA
This sequence comes from Sakesphorus luctuosus, assembly GCA_013396695.1. NCBI lineage: Eukaryota > Metazoa > Chordata > Aves > Passeriformes > Thamnophilidae > Sakesphorus > Sakesphorus luctuosus. The sequence continues at coordinate 38,784 of VWZD01007176.1, read as the reverse complement.
ACATTTCAAAGAAGATTTGCATATCCTGACCTGCTAGAGCCTAGAGCATTACCACCAAAATTAATTTCTTGGGAGAAAAGGTAGGAATTTGCTTTAATTAAAAAAAGTGGGAGCTATATGCATAATGCCCAGATGAGACTCTGATACCCTATTGTTAAGTGATTAAACAGGCATTTATAATTAACTGGAAACTCACACAGCTCTGAAATTCATGAATAGCAATAGTTGCATTAACAGGTCTGCCTTTGATCTCTACAGGAACTGTGCATGACACAAACTAATTTCATTTCCAAACCTTGTCTCTCAGACATGGAATTAAATAAAATACTGTCATGGAGCGCAGATGGAAGTTGAGTTTCAAAGCTTTAGCTTGCCACATGCATAATATATTCTTTACAAGTCATGAAAAGTAATCCCTGCTTAAAACCCTCTTTTTTCGTAATAGAGTTCTTTGAAACTCTGTTTGGAGATCAATACGGAATGAAAAATTAATGCACTGCTATTTTCCAGTTGCTCAGCATTAGAGTTCTCCACTGACTCAAACAAGACCACAGCTGATTTTGCAACATCAGCTCTGAGGATAACACGAAATCGAGCTCAGACACTGTGCTGCTCACAGAGATTTTAAGACAGCTTTATACCTACTGCATCATCAATCTAGTTTGGTAGAGAGAAGAAAGGCAACAATTGAATTTGCTTAGCCACGAATGGATGCGTTACATTTTTGCAAAACAACTTTATCCTAACTCCATTCATAAAAGTATGCACCTGATGAAAGCAATTTAAACCAGATGTATTCTATGTTTAAGTGATCCAATGTATGTGCAATCGGGCAACGAGGAGACAAGCACTTTTTTTGCTAATTTCCAAGCAGTTTTAATCTTAGATTTAATCTCTACTTATTTCCAAAACCTGTTGTGGAAGCAAACCTAGATATAACTTTGGAAGAGTGTATTTTCCCTCATTTGCTTTTAAACAAACCACCACAACAATTCAAACAAACCCATCTCAAGTGACTCTCTACATTCCCGTTGCAGCTTGCAGTGCAAACTTCCACTTCCCTCTCAGTACTCCAACAGTACTACCAACATAAGCTCATACAGGTACAGAGGCAAATTATTGCGTTAAAATTTTATCTACGCACTTGCACGTTCTCTTTTTTCAAATAACTCAATAGTCAATTTATAATCACTTGAAGAGGTAATCCCCAGCCGGCAGACAGGAAAACTAAATCACAGGTGAGGTTACACATGGTAACAACTTCATTCTTCCAGCCCAGCCAGCCTGAGCAGAGAGCACTGCAGGGTGATGAGGAATGTAGCACTACTGTTCAGCTACTCCACAGCAAAACCAGGAGCATTCCTTCTTTTCCCACCCCTGTGGCCTGGCCATGGACTCCTGCTCCTTCTCTTGTGCTGTCCCTTGGACCTGTCACTGTGTTGATTCCATCTGCTAATCCAGCACAGCACCAGCCTAATGTATTGAATGGCTCGCTGCCAGGTTATCAGGTTGAACTGCTGAAGCAACACAGCCCCAGGTGTCAAGATCAGCAGAACCAGCAGGTGTGGGGGTGGAAAGGGGTGGCCAAGTGCAACACTGGCAAAGGAAAAGATTTGGGACCATCCCTGCTGATTCAGGGGCAATGAAGTCAGCTCTGCTGCATTCCTACGGTCACTTTGGAAGGGAAGCCTGCCCGTGGCCTGACCTACACAAGCTTAAGGTCGGTATTTAACATGAACAGTTGCAGTAGATCTTTATTTTGCATTAGCCCTAAATCCCAGAATGCTTCCCAAATGTTTCTCAGCCTCTGTTGCTGCATACTGGCACCACAGCAGTTAAATGTCCTGGCTCGATAAGGACAGGATGCTTGTGACAATGCCAGGAAAGAGTTTGATATGGAGCAGTGAGGACCTGTGCACAGGCACACACAGAGAGTTTATAACTGCACTTGAACACTCAAAACCCTCCACAGTCCTGTTGGTATTTCTGGCTGGGTTACTGTTGTTTCCTCCTGACCATAAAAAAGCTTGTTTTTATTAACATCTCACCACACCACTTGCTGTGACTTCTATTTTCTCCTCACTATAGCACCAGGATTTAATTGCCACCTGACTTGTGTAGATTGAAACTTTCTTATTCTCCAAAAATACTTATCATATGTACAAGTTTTTGAGATTTTTCTGTTCAAAACATTATTTATATTTCCTCATTTGGACTAGCTTAAAAATTTAATTAACCTGTGATCTAGGTCTTCTTCTAGATAGTGAATAAGAACTGTAAATAAAATAGGACCCAGCACAGTTCCCTTCATTTTGACATTGTAAGGCATCTGCAGCTTAACACACAGCCACTTGTTATTGCCCTTTGTTTACTCTTTCATCCAATCTCAGTCACACAGCAGAAGCCTTCTCATCCAAGTAAATTAATTTTTCAATTAATATTTTTAAACCAGGCTGCTGTACTGCCTATATTTCAGCTATGATGACTGCATATATACGCAGAGCATACATAACTGACTCAGCAACCAAAACTTGCATCAGTTTAAATTACCATAACAGCCACAGTGATCTTGATTCTTGGCAGGGGATTAATTTTAGGGCTGTTAAGATTTCATAAGAAAAAAAAATTATAATCAGACTAAAACTGTGAATTACCAAAAACTAATTTCTATTCCACTACACTGGATGTCAATTACGTAAATCAGAAGTCATTGGCTCTTCCTCAAATTCACAATCATAATAGGAAGGTACAGTTACATTTGCAACATTCATCTTTCTTACAGACACTATTGTAAATAAAACCCAAAAAGCATCACTTACCAGGGGTTTGCTATGCTGCTTATACACCTTATATTGCTCTCCATGATGGGAAAAGCACTGGAACGTATCTTTGTATTTCTTGGTCACCTCACAGCTTTGATTCCCAGTGGTGCTTATCACAGTCCCATGACTGACACTGTAGCCAGAAGCAAAGGTTTGGAGGTCCGTGAACCAGGTTTTGGGAATGCATGAAAATAACTTGGAGAAGCACATTCCTTTAGGTAGCATATATAATTTCCTGCCTAAGGGGGGGTCTGAAGGGGATGGCACTCTGCTGAGGGACTCTTGGGGTTCACAAATCAAAATGTCGAAGACCAACAAATCACAGCTGATCAAGCAAATCAGTGAATTATCTATTCTATTTACAGATCAATCTCAATGAGAAATACTGTGACTGGCCAGTAAATGGCAGGAGAAAGCTGAGGGGATGGGCAAGGGCAATGTGACCTGAAGCTCATGCAATGCAGGGTGTGACTGAGCACAGCTGCTGCAAACAGAGCTGACTGTATCTCAACACAAAGGGAACCCGAGGGTGGCCTTTGTATTAGATGTACAGCAATGGCATTCGAGTGAATCAATTGACCACACCACAGTTGAGTGGATCAAATCTTTTTTCAAGTTCATTAAAAGAGTGAGAATGTCTCCCAAACCAGCATGGGAAAGGCCTGTATACATGGCTCAGACCAGCAGAGAGTATAAAAACTGAACAACTACCAATACAAATAAACAAATCTGAAGGCAGCTATGGGCTGGTTCCAACCCATGTATTCCTTCTCAGCAGGTGGTGATGCCCAGCACTGTGATGGTGAGCATATTACAGAGAACAGCAACACGTACCATAGACTGGTATAGTGACTGAACTTGCTGTTATTGTTATTTCCTATTAACAAAGTGCAAATTACATTAGTATTGTGACTCCAGTATATTTTATATCGTTGTGCTAAATCAAAAATCCCACATAATGATAAATATCTTCAAATAAGTACATTTGATATTACACATTATACCCTCCACATGTGGCCCACCTAAGAGTCTGGTCAGAGCACACAGGACTCTGGGAAACGCTGACATTATTTACTAGTTTGCCCATTTGACAACATCAAGGAGTTACTGTTTATACTCTGGCATAAACCCATCTTACAGATCTACAGCTGTAAACAGCGCTCTGCTCAAGCTCTCCCTCAGCATAGGATTCTCCCAGATTCTTTAACTTTACCTCATCTGTTCCTTATACTTGTGCTGCAAAACACACATCTGTTTATAGGTAACACTATCACACAGGGCTGCTGTTTGACAAATATTGCCACTTTCCCATTAACAAGTAGATATGTAGAACCGAAAACATTCTAGAGGTGAGCTCTGCTTCCTTGGCACAGGCAGCAACATCAATATTTCGTAGGCCACTTAGACTATGCATTAAGCAAGCATTTGTATTAAAGTATTTCTCTGGTTTAAACAAACAGCTGTATGTTTGGACAGAGATCAGCTGAGTGCAAGCCACTCTTAAGAGGAAGCAGGAGGAAGGCCTTCCTAAATACCCAAACCATACACAGGATAAAGTTATACACAGAAGCTGCATGAACAGGATGTGTTGGAGGAATTTGCTGGGAAGCAAGAGAAAAAATAGATATATGAGACCAATAACCAGCTTCTGAAAGGGCAAAATATGCCCTATGTGCCTAGAATAAATATAATGTTATTAGCACTTGGTGACATGCTTTAGTGGTGAACATGGCAGTGTTGGGTTAACAATTTGACTAGATCATTTTATAGGCCTTTTCCAACCTTAAAGATTCTATGATTAGCAGATACAAGTATGTTATGCATATATATGTACACTAAGTTAAACTGAAAACATGAGGTACAGCTCATCACTAAAAATGACAGCGTATACTTACAGTTTCCTTGACACTATCAGTCCATTCCACTTCCCTGGAATCCATTTGAAAAACAAGTCTACAGATACTTTCTTGAAGTTAAGAAAATACACATTCCACAGAGGGATATAATCTCTTTGTTTGAAATTAATTCTGTTCTCAGACTTACAAAAGAATTGCTAAGAAAATTTATATTTAACAGTTAACCAAAAATTTAAAGGAACCATCCCAATAAATTTAAAACCCATTTTACCATGTTTAGTCTTAAATACAATTCCAGTTGAGTATTACATAAATGTTACAGGTGTATTTATTTAACAATTGATCTAATAACCCAAGTGGCCAGTTGTTCTCACGAGGTTGCAAACTTACTTCAGGGAAGTGTAAAAGGACAGCAGATTGCTATTACTGCTCAAAGCCAGCCTGAATTCCCAGGTAGCCTTATACTGCCATGACAGCATGACTGACACTTTCAGCCATCAGCTGGCCAAGCACAACATGCATGGCTTTAAAGATCACAGAAAGTAGAGAGGTTAGGAAACCCAGCAGCTCTCATCCTGTAGGAACCAGAGGTCTACTTCAAGGATGATGACAATCACTTGAGTTGCCTTAGATGTTTACAAACAGAACATGAATTTGGGTCCACTGTTCTAGTACAGGACCAGCAAATGCACCTCAGCATAACAGTGATAGTTTTGATTCTACGCATTTACAACAGAATTACACAGCACATTAACATTGTCTACCCACAAACAAAGTAATTAAAAATCCAACTGCCTTAAAGGGCAATGTAAAACAGTTTATCTGCAGACTCAAGTTTCTCCCAAAAATGACAGTTATGCTAATGCCAAGATGTTCAATGTGAGCAAGAAGGATTTTAACCTCAGTTTTGGATCATTCAATCAGATACTCACCTTTGAGTAGTTAAATAAAGGAAAATAGAGGCAAATAAAAATCATTACTAGCTAATGTGAATGTAACAATATTTGTTAATAATATTTGAACTTTAAGTTCATCTTTCCAGTCATTAAATGACTATTAAAATTAGGCTGAAATTATTTCGTGGCTATATTCACAAAGAGCCCAAAATATGTGGAGTCACAAACAGCACGTAACAGCAAGATAATCACTTAACAAAGTACAGACACACATAGCATATAGATACTCATTTAAAACATGATGATTTTCATGTTATCTGCATACTGAAGCCAAGCAAAATACATTTCACATTCTTTTCAATGGGCATACTGACATATAAAACACTGCTGCCTACTTTGGAGGCTGGTTTTTGAAATTTATTTCTGTAACTGCCATGTTAAAACTGCAGCAAGGTGGGTGGAATTACTTATAATCTCTTTTCAACTAGGAATCTCAGCCAAAGTGTTTTCAAGAGCACTGCTCCAATTCCCTTGGTAGAAGGGACTTTTAGAAAATGAAAAAGGTAACTGTGAAGCATAATGGGTGAGATTTCATGATCCACTTAGGGATGCAGTGCTAAACTTGCTGTCAACACAGTGGTAGAAGCAGATGGCTCTGCAGGCCATAAGCTACTTTTGCACCATGCCTATCCTTTTCCACAAATTAGAGGGGTTTCCTGGGAAAATGCCCTGGGGACTGCCTGTTACATCAGCCATAACAAAGCCTGGACTTCAAAGATGTGGCCCTCATATTGATAGTTCTCTTATTTGTGCTGTCCAGGCTACATCACATGCAGAAAGAGTCTGCAAAGACAGCTGCGTTCCCAGTCAGGAAGCCCCTCTGACAGCCAGAGCCATTGCAGTGTGTCTGCCCAAGCCCAGGTACCTGGAGCAGCACAACAAAGTGCTCAAGGCTCACAGTCTCCCCCAGGAATCCAAGCCTGGACTACCTTCCCCTCTTGTGCTGAAGACTCATTTGGCTTAAAAGCACCACCTCTTTGGCCTAATGAGCTACTGCTGAAATAACTTGGATGGAGTGTTTAGTACCCCAGTTACAAATTTTCAGAGTTTTTTGTGAAACATCTTGCTTCATATTTAGGTATCTTTGCTCTGCTGCTCTTATGCTCCAAGACTCCATCACTTACTAATACACATTTATTTTAAAGGAGAAAGCTCTGTTAAATTCAATCAAGTGATTAATTTTAATAGCCTCAGATAAATGCATTTACACTAGGGCACTATGTCCTGTTTAAACTTCATTTTATTTAAGTAGCAGTAATAGTAAATATGTTTAAATAGCAGACCTGCCACAGTCTAAAAAACAAGCAAACAAAACATGTGTACTTTACTTTGGTGCTCTCTGCAAAAGTTTGGGACAAACCATCCCAAGTTTCACATGAGACTATCAACCTGCAGACAAAAACAGGTTTCAGAAGTGCATTCTACAAAATGCACAGAAATTTGAAATTGCTTTTTAAATTAAGATTGTTCATTTTTCAACAGGTTCATTGCAACTCTCAATACTTTGCTCCCAGAAAGAGTCCTCCTGAAATATCTTGTTTAACTCACTTACTGCAGTGACAGCAAGCATGCTGATTCCAGCAACTGTAGCAGCTCAGTTGCAAAGGTACCAAACCTTTTTTCCAAATCAGTTAAATCCAGAGTTAAAAGAAGCCCACTAAATCACATAGCACAACATGTTGGATATCTGGAATGTGGTATGATAACGAATTTCAGAGCAGCAGGAAGGCCCCTTGGTACACCAGAATTCCAGAGCTCCTGCACCCAGGGTCAGGGAATGCAGGTTCCACCAGACTCACAAAAGCAGCCTCTTCCTCTGTTTTTGTGTAGGCAGCCCTAAGTGCTCCTGCCTATCACTCAATTGCAACAGTTAACAGACCTTACTGAACTTTCAGAAGAAACCAGTCACCTGCATGTCTTCCCCCCACACCCCACCATAATTTTTCTCAGGCTCTGTACAAGACCCTTGACCTACAAATTACAACAATATTCACAAATGACACCTGAAAACGAGCAAGTCATGAGGTTTACCAGTGTTGTACTGCTATTTTTACTGTTACTAGACTTTTTAATATATTTTTAATAGGATCCATAAAAGCCAAAAGGCTAAAATCTGCTGCCCAATGATGAAGGAAGTCTATTAAGATGGCAGTGGGGTTGCTTCTTGATTTAAGGTTCTTAAGAAATAGTCACAGACTCTACTTACGAAAAGGAGCTCTGAAGTCAGAGAAAAAAAACAGTACAACAACAAAGGGTGAAAATGTAATGAAGACAGGGCAGCACCTATCTTTTGCATGAGTTTAATTAAAGCCCACAAATAAATTTATTCTAAGTTTGTTAGCTTGCAGGGGATCCACAAAATGTTTCATGTTCAGCAGGACTTTCACCTCCTGTTCCATAAGAAATGATGAGTGAATGCACCCTTGTGAAGGAAAGACCTTTGGGCTGAGCTGGGCTGAAGTAACCAGACTCTTCACACCACAGGCATGCAACTCACACAGCTGGGAGCCCACCTGGTCACCTGCAGTGTCTGTCACATCGGGTAAAATGGGAGGGCACAGGAAGACATTGGAAGACATGGGAAAATTTGGACAATTCCATTCACTGAAACAGGGAAACGAGAATGAGGAGAGATGTCCACAAATGTTGTTCCTCCATCTTCTTGGAGTTTAAAACCTCCCCACCCCCAGCATAAGGGCTTTTCCCTGCAAATACTGGACTCTTCTTCCTTTGTAAGTTTTCATCACATTCCAGTAATTCCCATCAGCTCTAGACTGACTGTTGCAAGTTGCTCTTTCTTGGACTGGCTTTAAAAGTGATCCAAAAATATTAGGAAAAGCAAGACACAGACAATTTTTTCCTTGGTGCAGCAGTGAAAGAATAACACCTACATGGTGCCACAGGCCCTGCTTGCTGGGACACCCATCACTCCACTTCCCTTCCCTGCCAAGTTCTTTGGGACGGAGGTGTGAGGCAGCAGGAGCAGCACAGGGCTCTGTTCCCCACTGACAGCCAAGAGCAGCTGGGCTCCCTCCACCCTGCTGGGGGAGCTGCCCCATCCCCCATGGCTGGGCCTACACACTTCCATGACATCATTCAGGATTCACTCCTCTTCCAGCACACCCACCCCAGATCCTGCCAACATCTGCTTTGGGACAGAATACCTTGGCCTTTTGACTCCATTTCCCCTTTCTCTTTGGGATCATTTGCTATGCGTTATTTATTACAGCAGCTGGCTGTTCAAGTTTAAGATCCTCCTATGCATGTGGGGTTTGTATATACAAAGTATCATCTTCCCCTGGATGTGGGAGTGTGTATGTGTGGGGGGGTGGGGGGTGGGGGGTAGAGAAGAGAGAGAAAGTTGAGTGGTTTAAGCTGCTCCCTTTCATTTGCAGAGAAGTACATTGCTATTGCATCCCAAGATACTTCAGCCCCAGGGCTGTGTGCAGCCGCCAGGGAGTCAGGTCACACAACAGGGCAGCTCCACAGCCGGCACACTCTCCTGCCTACTGGGGCACATTGGTCTCATCTTCCTCAAATACCACCCTCACCTCACCAGCTCAGGGCTCAGCTACCTGCTAAGGAACTTAGGTGGGGAGGGGAGATCAAATAATCCCAGGCTTTGCTTTCTCCCACTGCAGCAGTCAGGACAGGCTAAGAGACAAAAACACTTGTTTATGCACCCATTGTGCTCTGATGCTGCTCAGGGACTGCAGGAGTGTTCCACCCCTCCCTCCATCCCCTCCGAGGCACAGAACAACTCACACTAGCACTGACTTCACATCATGAAAGCATCAAAGCCAGCAGCAGAGTATTTAGGGAGGGGAAGGCATATCAAACAGCGTGCCCTGAAACCACCTGCGTTGTGCACGAACGCCAACTCCAGGATTCTGCTGTGGGACCTACGCACTGCTTCCACAGACCCCAGTCCCGTGCTGAGAAGAAACCTTGGAATATGCCATTCCTCTGACTTCTGCAGCTTGCTTTCCACAAGATGAAATTTTGAAATAGCTGTAACCCATCTGGGTCCCACCCCAGTCAGAATTGCAAAGCACATGGTGGACTCCTCTTCCCTGAAGCTTTGGCATAGCTTGTGTGACAGCACTCAGCATCTGGAACACCTGTTGCTGTGTGCAAGATAAAACCAGAGCAAGCTGAGATGAGAAAGCATCTCACAGTAACATGGTTCTTGCAAACACTTAAGCAAATCATAGGTTAAGTAGCGAAGCAAGGGCTAGAAGATGATCTGCACATTGCACTTCATGGGGGATAAAAAGGAGAAAAAAAAGGAATGAAATGGAAAAGATCTCTCACTTAGAGAGACTGTGGTGGAGGACATCTACACACATCAGCAACCAGATATGAAGCAACATCTAAAAACAGCCAAAAAGAAAACTAGTAAAACAGTCTGCTTAAATGCAAAATGTGTGTCATAGCTGCTTTTTATATCCTGCCTTGACTCCAAAAATCTTTGCAGGTTCTTTTGAAGTTAAATGACTACAGAGTATTTTTATTCTTTTTAAATTGGTTTATTTATGTTCCTCATGGAATATTTGCTAGCCTTTACACAGAAATTTCCCAGCAGAGTTTTATCTGATGCACTCACTAGTGTTGCAAAGGACATCCACAGAACTTTCACCTGCATCTTCAGCTACTTTAGCAACCACAAGCTTTAGCAAGTTCAGAAAATGAAGCTTTCTGAGCAGTCTATACATGTACACCTCCATGATTTCAAAGGCTGCAGAGATTCAGACTCCTGTGACATCAGCATACCTTCGGGAAAAAGTCAAGCAACATTTGAGTGTAAGTTTAGGCTCCTGTATTAGAATCCTCTGCCTTTATACATCTGACAAACTAGTACTAAATTGTTCAAAGGTTAGTAAAGGAAGAAAATAATTAGTTCTTAACACTAATATAATTTTACTTTGAAGTGCCAGACACTGCATAGAAAATACAAAGTTTACCAGGCAGCTGTTTGGTTCTACACCCTACTCACATCCAGCTGACAGACCACCAGAAATGAGCACCCAGAAAAGTATGTTTTTAAGGTGCAAGCAGATGAACAACACCTCCAAGGCCAACTGCACCAGAAGTCAAGAGTAGCACTGCCTATCATATCTACCGTCTACAGACTCATACGCTTCCTTCACTATGTTTTGGCTTTTGCTATATGGGAATCATTGAGAGATTCAGAAGTGCCATTAGTGAGGACAGCTTATCAATAAACAGAGATTAATCCTAGCTTTATACACCAGAGTCTGAAGATTTAATCAACCTGTGTTTTTAAATAGAACACACATAATAAACTCATACCAAAGAGCTTCAAAACACACACTAAACAGGATATTTAAAATTATTCTTCCTTATATCTGGTCTGAAAAATCCTACATTAATTTCTTCACAGGACTCGGTCTTTAAAAAATTATAATAGAAAACCCTGAAAACATCTGATGTGTATGAAAATTAATTCCAAGAATACCACTTTAATAGTAATTTTAAAGTAATAAAACCAGCTGTGAAGTTCATCAAGTGACCAGACCTCTCCAGTCAGAGTCAGGTAGAAAGGTGACTAGCTAAAGTTTTATAAGGAAGAAAGGATGACAAACACTCCAGGGGTTTGAGGGAAAGAGCAGATATGGGAGAAGTTTCTTAGTTCTCAACACTCCTTATGCGAAGGAATCTGGCATGTACAGCCAAAGTGCTCTTTCCCCATTGCTCCTCCGGGCAAGTGTGACAGAGATGTTACAGTATGACATGGGACCAAGAGGTAACTGCAGGTGAACAGACGTTTCTATTAACTTCCTTTCCCCCCCGCAAAGAGATTGATAAGAGCTTGGCATTTTGTGAACTGCGTGGTGACCACATAGAAGTATTTCTTCATTGTGTTGAAGGGAAGACTGACTCCGTGCCAAGTATGTTCACAATGCCTCTTTCATCCAAAGCTAGCTCAAGAGGGCTCACAAAGGGGTGAGTGGGCTGATGATGACAACCTCTTTGCGAGAACAAGCAGGATCTGGTGACGCACTAATCACTGCCTTGATTTTTTTACTGCAGAACCCCTCGTGTGCCTGTTTCAGAAGCCAACTCTCACCCTGCTTTGCTGCTACAGCAACACAGAAACCATCATGTGGGAGTGCTGAAAACAGATTTGCTTTCATTACTGAAACCAAGAGACCCAGCAGCAGACAGGGAACCAAGAACCACTCTTCTACCATCTCATGGACTTTCCCACAATCAAGTCCCAAAGACAAGACACAATCCGAAGCTATTCTCTTTACTCAGCCTTAAAACAACACATGCACACACACTCTTGACCCTAGAGGTAATACTAGACAAGAAAAATACTCTTGACTTTCCTTCTGCTTCGAGGAAATGACTGGGTTTTCAGCAGTGCCTTAGGCTGACTCGAAGACCTATAAACTTGCACAGCACCTCAGTGAAAAATAAAGACTGTTACTGGTGTTTGGGCTTGCTGTCCACAGAGATGATGCTGCCTCTTTTCATCGTATAGAAAAAACACAGTAAAGGAGAAAGGAAGGCTGTGCAGATCACCAAGACATCTAATTACACTTTGGTTTTTTAACTTGTAATAGATTTGCAGCTTTTTGACAAGTGTACAATGATTCAGCTTTTCATTTTGCATTATAAATGTTCACAGTCAATACCGTGACAGCTACTAAAACTGATAATAGGTTGGTGAGATTTTGTAATGTAGAAAATTCAGTCTGAGGGTGGTGTTTTAAAAGTAGCAGTTTCCCTCCCGTGCTCGTAGGGAGGGGAAGGTGACAGCAGAACATGCACTAAAAGCCCACTGCTGCACACCAAGTGCTTTTGTCCTACTCTGTGCCAGCGGCAGAGTAAAACTTGGCCACCATAGGAATTCAACCTATTTTATTCCTATATGTCCTCATAGAGTTTACGGCTACTAGTGATAATACCACATTGCCAGGAGATAGAAACAATGTTTAAGATCAGTCATTTATTTAAAAGGAAACAATTAAATGGTAAGTTCTAATTTCTTTCAGCCAAGTTAGAATTGAAACATCTGAAAAGCAGAGTATCAATTTCACTGCCCAGTGTATTCTCTTAATTAGGAGACTGTTTTCCTCCAAAACTTCGGGGGGTTCACGCATTAGACTCTTTATACATTCCCTCCTTAATACAAGTACTGGTTCAGAAGCAGAAAGGAAACAGAACTAACTTCCTTGCAGTTAACTCAAGAAACCAGTTTCCAGTTCACGTGGGCTTTCTTTAGGGCTGGATTACTCCATCATATGGTATTAATAACAAGCTAAGAAACCCAACCAGAAAGGCCTTAATCACACTACAATTTTAGATAAACTTTAGTTCAGAACCATTCAAATTTGGTACTTGTTTAACTGTAAGTGACAAGCAAAAACTTATTTTATCTGACATTTTGAGGACCAGAAGATTCCAGTTGTAGCTCAAAACCAGGAGTATTTATCTATCACCATATGAACACAATATGTTTAAGAACTGAAATCTGTCACATCTCAGGATGCATCAGCAATGTGGTGTGGCTGCTGGAATCTCACCGTCCAAGCAAAGCGTGCCCACTAATAAAACATGAGCTTGATGTAAAATCTTACAACAAGAGAGCCAAAAGCAGAACTCTGAAGATCCACCTTTCCCCCTTGCCAAAAAGGCACCATATTCTGCAGACAGTCAGACAGTGCTGTGGCAGGACAGTTCCACCACAGTGGTCTTCAGTGATGCCCCAGGTCTCCTGAGGTCATTCCCGTGACTACAGCTCCACAGGGGCTCATCACCACAAGAAAGCAACAGGACTGCTCCATGCAGGACTGCTACTCCCTGACAATAGACTTGGTTTTCAGGTCTTTTATTTTATTGTGACTTCTTTTCTTCATGGATCAAAAGTGCTACAATTATCAGACCAAGGTCCAAGAGCATAAAGACCCTGCACTGGAAACATAGTGAGAGGGTTTTATATAATCTGTTTTATACTGCCAGAAGCAGTCAAATCCAACATCTTCAGGGAAGTTCAGTGTTTCTCCAGTGACAATGCAGAGTGAGCTTATGCTTATTTTCCTATTTCTATTTGCAAGCAAGTTAAATGCCCATTCTCACTTAAAACTGAGATGGAAAAACATTACACATACCTACTTGAAGATATAGCAGAAAAATCAAGGCAATTGGAAACAAGGTTTGTAGTCAAACTCTCTCTCCAAGAAATAATTGGTAAGCAAAGGAAAAGAGAGACTGATTGAGCAGCATTCCCTTTAGCTAATTAAGTTCAGCTGTATTAATTTAACAGCTGTCAAGGACAGCAGATCATTATTTGTCAGTTTAGAGCAATTTCACAAAGCAATCTTTAACCCTCAGTGGTATTATCTCCTTTTGCTTTCTGACCACTACAAAGTTGCTAAAAATGTATTTAATTCGCCAGTTATCAATGCTGATAGCACTGTGAAGGTGAAAACAATGCATAAAATCTGCACAGTTTTCTAGGAAAATTATCCACGGCAATGAAATTAAACCATGTTCTAGTTTTCAAATGTTTCAATTCCAGCTCTCCTAGAAGCTTCATGAAGCCAATCCACAAACATACTGGGAACAAACAAGTCTGCCTTCAAAATTAGAAGCCCTGCATTTCATTTGCTCTGCTCTCCTTTTAATTACACCTAGAAAAGAAAAGGGTTGAGATGTTCCATATTTTGCAACCATGTATTTTTTGCTGCAGTCTACTGTGTTTAAAAGAGAAGCAGAGTGGATGCTGCACAATTTTATATAGCAAGAAACACACCTCATTCAAGTTGTGCTGCAGTAAATTATCTTATTCTAAACCATGGTGAAAGAGAGATCTTGCTGAAAGATGTCCTTCGAGAGAACACAGTCAAAGAGTAGTATGGAAAAGACAGAACACTAAAACAGCCTGGACACCAGTTTAAAAAGTGATCTGTTTTTTCTCCATACTTAGCAGAGAACATTATCTTCATCAAGCCACTTTTTAAAACCAATTGGATTCCATTTCTCCTTGGAGTGCTTTCATTCCTTCTAATGACTGTGTTTGCACCTCAAATTCCTTTTAATTTAACATGTACAATGTTAGTTGAAGGTGAGTGTATCTTGCTTATCGCTTACTATACATGAACATAATATATATTTTACAGCCAATTGTCCCTCCCAAACAACAACAACCCAATGAGCCTGGCCACAAGCGAAAGCCAGAGCTGTAACACTGCATTAGCTTACTACAGCATCATAAACAAAGGATAGTAGTGGGCAAGCTTTCAAAACACAAATTTTTCCACTGTGAGAGTCCCCCTGTTTTCAATCCATTACAGTTAAATGTGTGTGCTCATTAAAAGCATGCTTTGCACAAAGAGGGCTTAAAGAGCAATGAAATGTTCACTTTCAAGCAAAAATGTGGTTGCTCACAAGTCAACATATTACAAGCAAGCAAAAAGGAAATGTGATAATGCAAAAGCAGCACCACTCACCCATCAAGAATAATCTAAATCAAACCCACATTGCTTGATCCTATTTTTTCCAAATATTACATATAACCTTTCACATGTAGCCAACTTAAATTAGCTTAGATGACTACCATGGTTTTTGTGGCCTTTTAAAAAAGTTTCTTTTTTAAGGCTGTTAGCTGATTTAATCATGACAGTAAATGACCAAAATTTTGGTAAATTGCCAGATTTTTTGTAAATATTTCAGAAAGTTATTTGATGGATGCCTTCAATTACTTTCTTTTTCAATGCACAAAAGGCTCACTAACCTCATCAGCCTGCATTTATGAAGTACACAGTCCACATGACTTCAGACAAACCTACTCATAGTAAAAGGGGAAACAAAGTTACACGAGTGAAGACAGAGCAAATTTATATGCTCAGAAAATGTCATCAATTAACTGCATGAACATTTGACTGAAGGGATGTTTTTCCTGGATATACGGCATACAAGAATACTGCAGCTCTCAGCCCCTTAACCCTCATCTGCTTTTGTGCATTGGGCCGGAGAAAGAGACAAAAGGAACAAATGTACGGTTTCCTTCTCCTGAGGACAGAAAGTTCCTCTTGGCAGACACCACTGGAAAACAGAATTGATGCAATTATCACATGGAAGCAAAGCACACAGAATTTCAAGGTGTAATTTCATTACTTTCTGAGTTTTTCAAACGGTCACATTTTTTCTCCAAGATACTAAATTCATGTAAGTACTAACAAAATTGGCATTTTAAGCCCTTTAACTTGTAATGGGCAGAACTCCGTATTAGGCTGTATCAGAACTGTTCTGAACTCCTTCAGCATTAGCACACATCCGTTTTAGGACTCTGGATTAGACTGGTTAGAAGGGTCTGGAGGGTCTGCAGATCTGTTCATTTAGTACCTCTCCTATGCTGTAGCTTTATAAATGCTATCAGAATATGACTATACTGTCTGGATAGGAGAAAAACTCCATTGGGAATGTTAATATTCATGGATACTTTGAATAAGGACATTTATTCTTTTAGTAGCCTCATGATCATGTGTAATTATTCTTCAACTTTTCAGGAAGAAATGCTACAACAAGCAGAGGTCAACATCTTGGGTTCAGGAACACTGGTTATTACTTTTTCTAAGCCCTGGCCTGTTACTAAAAAGTGAGTGCGAGTGCAGTGTGTAGGGAAGGAGGGAAATCTGCTGTAAATACAGATGCATTATGACCTTCATGAGGTTCCAACATGGTCTAAAACTACTTCACTTTTTCCAGAGAGAAAGATCTATTTCCCCTCTCTTATTACATGCCTAACTATAAGCTTTTTGCCCCCCTACTTCTTACCAGTATCATTTACACAAAAAAAGCAGCAGAATGAAGCTTTTCCTTTGTCTAAATTGCTACTTCTCTGGTGCCAGTTCTACAAAGACTGCCCAAATTCCATGTACACATTACAAGGAGGCAAGATAGGGCTCAGTACCACTGCAATATCTATGGTATATCAACCAGAGCTACAAAAGAGCCAAACAGTTGCAAGGATGGGCAGATTAAAAACATATCAAGTAGTCCTCACATGTGTAGTTTTGTAGATTCACATCCCTGTTCTAAGTCACGATAGCTGTTTTAGTGACTTTAAGCATAAACTTTTCCATACTCCACACATCCCAATTATCCTGCCAGTCAACGTATCTGCAGCAAATTAGAAAGAGCACAAAATGAACATATTTTCTGGTGTAAGGAGACAACTCAACATCCCAGTTCCAGGGCTGAGCCAGAGGAAGGTTGAGGCCTCTTCAGCCATCATGTTTTTTGAAAAGGGCTTTTTCTAAAGAGAAGAAATCTATCTAGTTAGAAAACTCCTCCCCAGGCAGTTCTGGAAGCATATGAAGGCAAGTTCACTGCAAGCCACTGCCAAGGGTGGTAAGTTACATCTAGACAGCTACAGCAACATCTGCAACTAAGCATGAATGACCATCAAACTCCTCAATGAATCACTTAAAACCAGATATCCTCTCAAATAGCCAGTCATTTTATGTTTGTCAAGGTATTAACAAAAGTGATGCAAAATATTAAAAGTGAATCAACTCCACTATTGAATGAACTCTTTGAAAAACAGGACTCCATTGTCCTCAAAAAACATTTCCCAATAATTCCCCTACTACAATGCAGGGTACAGTGTCCTTTAACTGACAACAAGCGAGGCAGAGAATTGACTAACCTATTGATTTCTGTTTGTGTGTTTGAGACGGGTTTTAGCCACACAAATCTAGGGTTATCCAGAGCCAGAGGGTAGGTACAGTGTACCTGACGGAGATCCTCTGTGACAGAACTCAGTCACTGCTTTGACTAAAACCAAGTATCAACACTGGGAAATGAGGCTGAACCACTAAAACGTGCCTTCAGGCAGTTTGAGTGGGTTTTTAATGGCAGCTGTGAATGTTACTTTACAGATCAGGGACTCCTGAATGATGTACATGCACTGAACTCAAACCAGTGATCCTATAAACTGCATTATCTTTCATTGGGTTCCGCTATTTAGTAGTGTGACTACTGAAATAATTAAACCTAACCACCTGATTAAACCATTATACTGACACTTTGAAAGGTCATACACCCCTTATACTTTCAGATACAGCTTAATCTACACTCAATCTCAAAATATACAATTATTACAAAGTAATTAGCAATATCTCACCATGGTTTGGATTTAAGTAAATCAGACTTTAAACAGACATATTTTTAAAAAATTAATTAAAGAATGGAAACAGGATTTGCCACACCAGATCAGGCCACTACTGTATCTAACGTGGTATTTGCCTTTGGCATTGGCTCGATATTGCAGACTGGCAAGAAAGTGACAAAGTCAGTTTAATTAAAAAAAAAAAGGTTGCATAACATACCTATAAGAAATTAAAAGAATAAAGGATAAGGCAAACCGTATTGTCTTATATAAAATCATGTAATGAATTGTGCATTTGTCCAAAAGTTAATTCACTCTTCAAGGCTGTATCTCTGCAAGCAGTCCAAGGAACTTAAATTAAACACAATGCCACAGTATTCTCACAAGCACTACAAGTAGGAGAAAATTTAGAAATACAACAGATAATTGTATAATGACAGATGGGGCTCTGTCTGTCAAGCACTTATATTTGATAAAGCCATTTAAAAAGAACTAATAGAGAACAAAAACTTTCCAGTAGGTCCAAGAAGAGACATTCTTCAGATATGGTTCCAGAGGGAACTTACCCAGGGTACAGTTGCACTTAGGGATAAATCTCCACAGAACTTTAATCCACTCCACTTTTCCATATATATATGAGCTGTTTAACAGGCTCTAATTAAAAATCTTAATTAAGAAGGAAAGAATATTTTCTTTTAACCCAGATCAAGTCACTGACACAGTGTAGTGGATGATGAAGGTGCTACTACAGCCGAAAGGTCTCCTCCAGCTGAACAGACCAAGTGCCCTCGGCCACTCCTCATATGTCCTCCCCTCAAGGCCCTTCACCATCCCCATTGCCCTCCTTGGACACTCTACAGCAACTAAATATCTTTCTTATATGGAGGTGCCTAAACCTGCACATAATATTCAAGATGAGGCTGCACCAGAGCAGAGCAGAGCAGGGAGAATCCTCTCCCTCATCCTGATACCCCCCCAGACACGGTTAGCCCTCCTGGCTGCCAGGGCACTGCTGATTCATATTCAACTTGCCATTGACCAGGACTCCCAGATCCCTTTGTGTGGCACTGCTTTCCAGCATCTCATTCCCCAATCTGGATTGCCCCATCCTGGGTGCAGAATCCAGCAATTTCCCTTGCTGAATTTCCATATGTTGGTGATTACCCAGCCCTCTAGTTTGTCAAGTTCTCTCTGCAGAGCCTCCCTGCCTCCAAGGGAGTCAACAGCTCTTCCTAGTTTTGTGTTGTCTGCAAACTTGCTTAGTATCTCTTCCAGTCTGTATGACAGTTTTTCCTCACTTCCTACTTTATTGGAAAGATGATTGGAGCCAGGGTGTTCTCAGAGGTGCCCAGTGACAAGACTAGAGGCAAGAGGCACAAACTGAAACACAGACATCACCTCAGAACA
Source organism: Sakesphorus luctuosus (assembly GCA_013396695.1). Classification (NCBI taxonomy): domain Eukaryota; kingdom Metazoa; phylum Chordata; class Aves; order Passeriformes; family Thamnophilidae; genus Sakesphorus; species Sakesphorus luctuosus. The sequence continues at coordinate 19,598 of VWZD01007176.1, read as the reverse complement.
TCAGGAAATGCTTTTCACTGTCAGGGTGGCTGAGCACCGGCACAGGCTGCCTAGGGAGGTTTTGGAGTCTCATCCATGGAGGCTCAAAAGCTGTCTGGAAGCAGTCCCAGTCTACTGGCTCTAGGTAGTCCTGCCTAAGCAGGGAGATTGGACCAGAGGTGCCTCCCAACCCAAACCATTCTGTGATTCTGTGATCCTAGCCCTGTGCTGTTTCAATGCCTTCCTTTCCCAAGTTTAATGGATAAACCATCTTTCCCTCCTTCAACTTTTCTGGGTATTAACCTAACGAAATTAAAGGTAGAGCAGTTGTACTGAGGTACATTCAAGCTGGAAAACCAGCTTTGTCAGAAACATGGATAAAATACATATGCCTACAAGTTTCTCTGCTGTTTTTCAACTTCACAGGACCATGTGCAAGCCACATTCATTTGATTAATACCATAGAAGGAAAGTATGAGGGATTAACAGGTTCTCCCCCGTTTATCACAAACTGGATAGGAATTAATTGCTTTATTTTCTGAACACTCGTGGCTCTGTATTGCTAAGGGTTTTCAGTATCTCTGTTGGCAGTGACCCCATGTGCTCAATCTAATTCGTGAAAATTTTAACTTTATCTTGGTTTTGTTTTTTTTTTTTAACATGAGGGTATTTGTACAACTGCCACTTTTGCTGAAGTCAACCAGATGGATCAAGCTATTGGGTTACAGCCCCATCTATGCACATCCCTGCATGGTAGTAAAGGACAGCAAAATGCCACAAACTATGACTTAACTATTTCAGTTACTCTTGCAGATAAAAAGTATTGAAAAATTTTCACCGGGCAGTACAATATTACTAATAATGCTGAAATGCTTGAAACATCCTGTGACTCACAATGGTGACGTGATGGAAAACTCAGTTTTAAGATGGGGTCAGTCAGATTCAAGAAATGCTCACAAGGCACTTGCAATAGAGACGAAAATCCAGTCTGTTCCAGTACCACACTCCCACACTTTCACAGGGCTCAGGATTCATACTCCAAACTGTGTTCCAAGCATATTTAGGTCAAACACAGAAGTTAACATATTGCTGCACTTCATTACCCTTCCCTGTCTACAAGAAGAGATGTGGTCACATCTTGGTACACCACCCATGATTTCTGCAGTACCACACACAGACCGGATGGCAGAAGGGCCATTGGGTATGAGCCACAACAGAATACTACCAAATATCACAGGCAACCCTGCAGACAAAGCTACTCACTCTGAAAACAACATGCACTCATCCTGCACACCAAGGAGAAATGAGACAGCCTCCCTTTACTGCCAGCTAGGAAATACTTGCTTTTCATGTTCTGCACTTAACAACCATCCTACTTCAGGCTGAAAGCAAAGGAGTCAAGGTAGACCCGATGAGACCAAAGCAGCGGGGAAAAAAGATAAAAAATAAAAACCCCAGTAATCCAAAAAATCAAGTACAGGCTATTGCTGATGCCTATAATAGCTCACAGAAAGTCAAATAAACAGAGATTACTAGCAAGGAAATCTGAAGTTTATGTAATACACAAAGTCTTGAGACTATCAGCGAAAGTTATGAAGTGCTCCAAAGTCTGCAAATGGTCCCCAAGAAAACAATTATAAAATAATAATAATAACAATAATAATAAATTTAACAGAACACAAACTGCAGTTTTATTCTGGCATAAGTCCTGTATATTTCTTGGAATTAAATATTTGTCTTTCTATTAAAAACATCCATGTCTGTTCATGCTGGTTTTAAAACATGACCAAAAGACATTTCCTAGATTAACACCCTTGCTGTCATGTTTAACTCTTCAAACAATCACACAATAAAAGGTCAGCATCTGATTCTCATCAGTTCACAATGCAGTCCAATTTTTTTAATAAAAAAATTAACTTTATTCCTCACTCATAATATAAACCAAGAGAGAAACTAAAGAGTTAAAGCTGTTTGGCAGCTGTTAATTTAAACTCCTTTGGGTTTTACAATTTGCAGAGCATGTCAGTTTCTCCACCCTGGAACTTTTTAAAAAACACCCAAGCAGAGGAATGTCACAGCACGATCATCTACCATCAGTACAATAGTCACAGATATGATACAGCAGAGGACCTCCTCCTCCAAATCTGTCATTTGTAATAAATTATGGTGTAGCCAGGAGCTGACTGAGACAAGACAGACAGAGAAATGAAAATTAAGAGAGTATGTAGAATCAGACATGACCTATATAGAAGTGACGGGCAAGGCTGAAGAGAGCAGTGTGATTTCTTTGAGGGAGAAGAGATGTGGAGAGGAGGGACAATGACAGAGGCAATGACATTCATCAGTGAAAGGGACAAACAAGAGCATAAAAACTTGGGCTTTGTTATTAAAAAAGGAACAGTCTGAAGCAGTATTCGATCACACAACACACCAGTTTCATGATAAAGGTTCTTGGAAAGTAAGAGCAACACATGGTATTAAAACCCAGACACAGCAAATTTAGATCAGAGACAAGTTCAGCATTACAAGACCTGCAGGACAAGCACCACATAATCAGAGACTGTAATTGAACAGAATACCTAGGACAGAAGGTTTTGCATCAGTAAGAAAAAGAAACGTTTATGTTTATAATTCTTCAAAGAAATGCCCTTTTCCTGTAAGCTCATCTTTTCTGCAACTATGGAGAAGGGCTATTCCATCATATAAACATCGTATCAAGCCTCAGTCTCTGGGCAAAACAAACACCTTCTCAAAGCAGAGAAACCCAGCGTGAATAAAGAAGCCAATATTTCAAGATAGATAAAATGCTACCCCACCACTTCATAACCTTGCACTACATTTACTTCCTCTGTAAGTACCCACTCCCACCAACCAAGCTGTCAACAAGAACTAAGGAACAGTAAACATCCTTCGAGCTTGTACTCAGTACTGCAGGATTGTAGCTCCGAACCAGTCCCAAGTACCTCAGCCTTTGGCAAACGAGGGTGGACACGTTCTTCCCTTACCAGTTTAGAACAAGCAGCCAGTAAGACACAGATAAGTATCTTTCATGTATCCTCTTCTATTTCGTTTACCTCTTTCAACTACTTGCATTTTCATATGAACTTTTTTTCTCTGTTTCTGCCTTACTTGCTTTCCTCTGTTGCACAGATTACAGCATTAGAAGTGGTCACAAGGCAGAACTTCTGCTATTTAGCTGCCTTCCATTTAGCAATGGAAAACACTAAAAATGCAAAAATTTGACAGATTACAGCCCAGCAGAACCCCAGTCACAAGCTGGGGCCCTCCTGCACTGCTGCTATTTACAGATACCTAACAGCCAAGCAAGAAGTTACAGCAGTACAAGCCCAGCATCTGCAAGAACTGAGAGCAAAACAATGAGACATCTGTTACAAGCTCACACAGCAAGGCAAAAACAACTGCACAGCAGCCACCATTCTTCTGAATGGAAGCCAATAAGACGATTGTTTTTTCATTTCCCCCAATGAGTTCACAAAATGCTCATAAGAATCATCCTTTTATTTTAATTATTGCACAGATCCATGTGATGTGGATGAAGTTAAAAAGCAGCAGCAGAAGGTCTGGGATGAGTGTGAGGAGTGGGAGCGCAGCCTGCGCTCTGCTGTCCATTCTGCCATACCAGCACACCTGAAGAAGTAGCAGTTTAGGATCCTCAGTTGACAGAAAGCCAACACAACAGAACTTCTAAGTCTGGATGCAACACGTCAAGAAGAAAACAAAAGATAGGTTGAAACTGCCAAGTTGTCGGGGACAACTAACTCCTTTAAGATGCGGCACTTAGGGACATGGCTTAGTGATGGACTTGGCAGTGCTGGGTTAAACTGTTGTACTCAAAGATTTTAAAGGTCTTTTCCAATCTAAACGTTTCTATGACTTTTTGGGTGAACACCCAGGTAACAATTTCTGCACTGCTGGAAACACGAGTCAGAGGCAAGTTAAGCTAATCTGACAAAGCATAAAGTATTTTCAGAATCAATACAAGGAAGGACAGCCTTTAGAAACAAGAATCGGGAATAACTAAGCAATTCTCAGCAAAACTCCCTGATGAACTATTCATCTCCTTCACCCTTTGGCCTGAGCATGCTCCTTGCTCGAAGAGAACCAGAGGAGCACACTGAAGAGGACACATGTTCATCTTCTCTCAAAGTCAAGGTCATCATTACTACATGAAGAAATTATTGGCCACTCTACCAAGGCTATTATCTACACCAGAGCTGCTGGCAACAGAAGTCCTGTTGTCAAAAATGACAAGTGTGGCAGAAGACTCAGCTACCACACACATTCTGAAGGGATGGCTTGGAGTGTTTATAAACCATAAAAAAGAACAAAGTACAAGACACATAATTTACACATTTATCTAAACATGCATAATTTTATTTGATACTTTATATTTCTGACACAGAAAAATGACAATGTATCAGTTCCAAACAAGTATACAGAGTGCAGAGGAAAAGTTGAAAGTCAAGGACCTACTGTCACTAACAAAGGGATGAACCTACCAGTACTGATTTTCAGTAGCTTACAGAATAAGACATTATTCTGTCACTTTTACCTGTATTACGAATATTCACAGAATTCCCATTCTCTCATTACAAGGTATTGATGTCTTGCCCTACTTCAGGCTAACAATACCTTGGAAGTATCATTTTTTTTCCATTGGTCACAAATCGTTACTCCAGAATCCCACAGGCTCTGGCACAAAGCACCATTAAGCTGGGAAAAAGAAAAAGAAATACATGGAATTCACCAGTTCTATGTGAGTACATCTGATTCAGCACCTGGTCAATTTTTAGGGTATCTTAACTACCTCTGGAAGTCTATTTATCTTAATACAGATAAAAAAGATAAACAGTTGGTCTACATTGAACGTTGATGCTAAGCATATTTGTGTTTCTAGAAAAGATAATTTTCAATAGAATCAAAGGCACTACCACAGCCTAAAGGCTTGAGCTACTAAAATGAGAGAAAAAATTCTAAATTATATAGTTTTATGTGAAAGATCTAAAAGTCTAATATCAAAATTCACTTTTTTCTGCTACAGTTGGAAATTTTTAAGAACTCCTGACAATAGTATGCAAATACTGTGAAAACTGAGGAAAGCAAAAAAAAAACCAACCAGAAGTCAGTGATGTGTAATTAGAGGTCTCAACAGATTGTTTAAAAATCCTGAACATGGAAGTACAACACATACTTATACACTCAATTAGTTCATGTGCCTTCTATCTGCCAGCAAGGGTTTATTGCAAATCCATTGCCATGAATAAGAAAGCACAAACACATCTGTATGCATCTGCAAGCCAAAGCTGCTTTGAACAAAGCCAGTGAGCAGAAGAGACGGACACAACTTCTGGTGTTATTGAAATAGCCACAGCAATCCAAGGACAAAATTGAAGCCAAGTATCCTGGAGAACACATTAATTTCACAGAATAATGACCATTTACAAAGGACAATCACTGTAAGTTGTTCAAAGTACAGAATATCATGCCATGAACACATAACAGAGAATGGTGGAAAATGCATCACAGTTTTACTACTGTGAGGTAAGCTTTGATTCATAACATATGGCCCACAGGACAAACATGTGTGCACATGTGCATGAAATGCTGATGTCTCCAACCCACAACTGCAGCCATCCCAGGTTCTTAGCAGAAGTAAGGAGAAGCCAAGATGATTCTATCAAACAATAAATTAATAGTTTTTCCAGAGTCATTCAGGAAAACTAATCATACCTACTCACTACTTTGCCTCAGAAATCTGGTAATTAACATAAACTGAGACAAACTAAGGTATGAAGATAACTGGGTATTATATTGATACCAGGTATGATGTTCATATTTGTTCTTCTTTTTAAAAGGCTTTAAAAAAATCCCTAAAACCTAACAAAACCAATCACATTAGTATGTGAATAATTCATGACAAGGAAAAGGATCAATGGACTAATAATTAAGTTCTTTTCTTTTTCCCTAATCTTTTTAATGTGGTATAAAACATACAATCTTTTTATTTCACCCTCAGGCTAAGAATGCAGTGCACATCTACCTCATAAAAATCAGAGGTCATCAGTCTGGGTTTAAAATCACAAAATAGTTAAATCAAATACTATACTAGAAGGACAGGGAACATAATTTACAAATGAAATTAGTTATCAGCAAAGTTCCTGAAATCAACATTTACTGGTGTTGCCTCACTCTTTGAATTAAAATAATTGCTTTCTATGGTATTTTCTTCTAACTCCAGACAAGTATTGACTTTTAAAAGCACCTTGAATTTGAGGTGGTTTATCCTCCTGCTGCTTCAGAGCATGAAAAGAGATTTTGATGTTACCTGCAACAACAAGTTTGCAAGTATGTTTGAAATGCAGATTAGTTTACAAGACTTTGTTTAAAATCTAAGTTGTCTTCCATCAGACTGAAGCAAAGTTGAAAATTAAGCTTAACACAATAGAGAAGGGAAGGCAATGGAATGAGCAAGGGGAAAAGGAAGAAGCATCTTAGTATTTGTAGCTGGAATCCATTCAAACTTCATTTCCTACACATGAACTTTAACATGCCTTCCTACCATCTTTATATTTTTTCTTTTTGCTTCCTTTTCTTATCCTCTTACTTTCTTTACATACATATATATATGTTCAGAAACAAGTTTGCCACTCATTTCAGGGGCAAGTGGTTGTGTATGTAGTTACACAAAAAAGCCCCTCAAATCTGACCACCAGTGCAGCAGGTGGGGCTGGCTGCCTTCCCAGGAGACTGAGAGCAAGCCCAGACAGATGACACCACTGTGCTCCCTCCCCACTGCCAGGCAGACTAGGTTTACCCTTTACATTCATGCAAGTGTGATGAAGAAAGCACAGAACTGTAAGAAGGTGAATAAATCTGAAAAGTATTTCACAAGGGTCCAAGCAGAAACTCCGTTACTGAGTATCAATAAATTCATTAAAAGTTCCCTAATTGTTAAGTAAAAATGGAATTAATTAAGATCCAACTCCTGTGTGGGCTTGATTTACTTCCCAGCCTTGACCTAGACAGTGGATCATCATGGTTACTGCACTTTCTCTTTACTCCTGACCTTATTTTCTGCACAACAGACATACCTTTCTCATCCTGTGACTAGAGAGCAAGCAATGAGCATGTCTTCTCCAAGGAAGATACACTCTTTTATTAATCCTAACTTTTATTACACACTCAAGAGGCTGTAAAAGTAACTTAAAGATGCAGCTCAGCAAGAGCAAACATATCCATCTCCTTCAAAGCCTTTGGGCAGTTAAAATGCCTTCTGAATTTTAGAAACATTTGGAGTAATGAAGGCTGCACTTTACAATCTCTGCAAAGACACACCAGAAAGCAAGCAATGATCTGCAACCCGATCCTGTCAGATACCATTTGTTTATAGCCAGCTCCAAATGTGCCAAAGCTCTTTCAGGACAGACTATTTAGAATATATGCTTAGTATCTGTTAACCTTATAGCAGTAGACAAAACTCCATAAAGTAACGGAGAGGCAATGAGATTGTCTGCCCCATGTCACCATCATGGTCAGGGAATACTGCTGTGCATTTGCTTTTCCTCCCATTACATACATTCCTCCTTGGAAATGCCAACATCACCACAGGCACGCAGAGTACCTGGACTGAAGAAACTCGTGAGGGAGTCTGACTCTAAGAACTTCAGCTTTAGTATCTTCCCCATGCAGTCAGGCCAGGGGTAAGGGAAGATGACACTTAACCATTCTGAGCAGCTAACTGATGCAAGACTTGATACTTGAATGCATTAGATATTAAAATGCATCTTTGTTTATGTGCAATCCCTCTATGGTAAGCAAATATTCCCTACTGCTCTGAAGGAACCTACAGGTCTATCATTTATGAGTTTGATCTTGAGAGCCTATATACACTCTTTATGGATTTTTTTTCACCACAAAAGAATATCATAGAATCATAAAATTGATTGGGTTGGAAAAGACCTCCGAGATCATCAAGTCCAAACCTTGGTCCAACTCCAGTCCATTTACCAGATCATGGCACTCAGTGCCACGTCCAATCTCAATTTAAAAACCTCCAGGGATGGTGAATCCACCACTTCTCTGGGCAGGCCATTCCAATGTCCGATTACTCTCTCCATAAAGAATTTTTTTCTGATATCCAACTTCAATTTCCCCTGGCAGAATTTATGAAAGTACAGCATAGTCTTAAAAGCATGCATTAACTTGCACATGGGAATAAGCATTACCTTTCTAGGACACCACCACAAAAACTGCTCTAGTCCATTATGTAGCCACTCACCCCTCAAAATCCAAGGATATTTTTCTATGCATAGAAAGTCAGCTTGTGACATGACGCTGCTTCGATCCCCTTTCTAATGACAATGTCTGCTGAGAGGGCTCACTCAGCTCTTTCAACAGCACTAGTAAACCATGCCTTAAAAAAAACCCCAAACAAACCAAATAAAACAAAACACTCCTGAACGATTAATTGCAGAATCACAGGTAACACTGCCAATTAAAACACCTCCACCAAGATTCTGAACATAGCTAAAGAATGCCAAGTAGTTTTTGCTGAGGTAAAGCTCCACAGAGTAGAGTTATTTGAAGCTGAACTAAAGATGGAAGGCCTTTTCAAATATCTCGAAAAATTAATAGCTTTCAACAAGAATTGTAGTACATCAAATTCTTTTCCTTCAACAACTAATTTTTAAAGTAATTGCACTAATTTAGTATTCCAAAGCCTGCTGCAGTTATAACTCAACAGCTTACAGCAATAAGTAAACTTGAAATTCATCCCATTAGAAGTTCTTACTCTTACTGCTTTGTGCCGCTTGAAGGATTGTATCTTTAATTTTCATGTAACCTGCTACCAACAATACCAACATTGAGAAAGTCTAACGCCACAGTTCCCTCTAAAAAGATTTAACTAGCAGTATACTAAATAATGAAATAACTATAAGAACAACAGACATCTTAACCTTCATCATACATCTTGAACCAGGAGACTGACTCTAACTTAAGTTATTTGCCAGGACCTCAAATGCAACACCACATGCTGAAATAAGCCAAGCTGTGATTCTGGGTACCAGCAGTAAAGCTAAAAGAGGCAAGTATATTGCTGTGCTTCACTATGTCTGTCAGTGTTGTTATCACGAGTAGCTTTTTTTAACCACTATAATATTTGTCCAGGTCAGCATGCTCCTCAGCAGGTTCCAGAATTTGCCAAGAGCATGACTCAGAGGGCAGTAAAGAAAGCAACTGTTGCTCCCATCTTGAGCTGATGCCTCCCATCCTACAAACACAATGCAGTGCCGGGACATGTTTATCTCCTCCTGCCCTTGTCCACCTCAACCCCTGCAGATCATCAGTCCTGTCTCCAGAGCTCCTGGATCCATTTATTTCCCTAGCAATGCTTGCCCAACTCAAACAAAAACCGAAAAGGCCAGGAACACTCCATAGCAGTATTTTCTGCCTGTCATCAGCAAAAACAGTCCAAGCCTTTCAAGACAGGAGAGGGCAAACACAGGGACAGAAGAAGGAAGGGTAGGATCAGGAGTGAATAGTTCTTATCTCTCAGAAGACACTCTAATCTAGGAGACATCAATGCAGAAGTGCAGTGACTAAGGAAAGCAAGGCCATTAGCTGCAGGAAGGTGGGAATCTCCCCAGCTGACAGATCACCAAGGAGTGACCAGACACTATCCTATCAGGCCTCATGTGCTAATTACACCAAATCATACCTTGATGGCTGGCTGGCAAAAGTTACACTACCAAAAGGCTTTGCTAAGTGCCAGTACTGCTCCTCCACATTTCTTTGGCATTCAGATGGGTCAAAATGTATCATTTCCTCTCAAGACATTTAGAACATCCAGAGAAAAGATGACTCAGGTACTAACCCACCACCCACTTGTTACCCTACAACTGGGAGATAGACTCACGAGCTCTACATCTCACAGTTCCCTTGAGTTGAAACTGTGGATGAAACTATTTAAATTTCCATGAAGGGTACAAAGTGGAATATCCTAGGCAGAGACAACAGCCTGTTCTGACAGAGACAGTTGCAGCTGAAAGTGTCTCAAATCATCTGCCAGTACTGAGGTCCAGCTCTGCCAGTATTCACTGCCATAATGCAGGGTTTCTTCTACTGTAGGCAAAATAGTTTTCAAGAAATTCTTTATGCTTTCACTTTGAGCAATGGGGCGGTATCATGCTTTCCAACAACAGCCATTTCCTTTAAGCAATAACTTCTAAAACAGTTAACTTGCTAAATGTTGTGTCTTACATCTTATATTCTAGTTCTACAAAAGAATTTAATCATGCATCAATGAGCACTGTTGCCATGAAGTCCTTGTTTTCCCTTACCACTTCCTCTCAGCCCTTTCATAGAATCATAGAATAAACTGCATTGGAAGAGACCTCCAAGATCATCAAGTCCAACCCTTGATCCCACTCCCCTGTGATTACCAGATCATGGCACTAAGTGCCACATCCAGCTCATCTTAAAAACCTCCAGAGATGGAGAATCCACCACCACTCTGGTCAGCCCATTCCAATGCCTAATTAGTCTCTCTCTAAAGAATTTCTTTCTAATATCCAACCTAAACCTTCCCCGGCAGAGCTCAAGCCCACGCCCTTTTGTTCCACTGCTGGTTGCCTGAAAGAAGAGACCAACACCCACCTGGCTACAAACCCCTTTCAGGTAGTTGTAGACAGTGATGAGGTCACCCCTGAGCCTCCTCTTCTCCAGACTAAACAACCCCAGCTCCCTCAGTCTCTCCTCACAGGAGTTGTGCTCAAGTCCCTTCATCAGCCTTATTGCTCTTCTCTGGACCCGTTCCAGCACCTCAATATCCTTCCTGAACTGAACACAATACTCAAGCTGTGGCCTCACCAGCACTGAGTGCAGGGGAAGGATCACTTCCCTGGTCCTGCTGGCCACACTATTCTTGATACAGGACAGGATCCCATTGGCCTTCTTGGCCACCTGGGCACACTGTTGGCTCATGTTCAGCCTCCTGTCAATCCAAACCCCCAGGTCCCTTTCCACCTGCCTGCTCTCCAGCCACTCTGTGCCCAGCCTGGAGCACTGCATGGGGTTATTGTGGCCAAAGTGCAGGACTCGGCACTTGGCATTATTGAACTTCATCCCACTGGAGTCAGCCCATCTCTCAAGTCTATCCAGGTTTCCTTTGCACCAGCAACAGCATTTGTGTAATTTCTGATTAATCCAATCTGGAAAATGATCCCTGTGAAGACTGAGCTGGTGCATACTGGAGTTTTCAGTTTGATAGCTTCCTGATCTGGTTTACCACAAATGCCAGTATGAGAAAACAGACAAAGGTGAGAGTATCGTTGCAGCATAATCCAAAACAAATCAACCCTTGGGAATAGAAAGCTAATTAAAAGCATGGCAAAAACATGCAGACAAGTCCAAACAACTTTGCAAACCTCCTTACTTGTTTCCAAACCTTTCTTTTTGTTTATTTACTCTTGAGAGTGAAACATACAGACTTATAAGCATAATGCTACAAAGAGAAATGGTTTAGAAATGTAAATAGACAATAACTCGTAGGAGCCTTGAGAAACACAAGATAACCCAGCCAGGTAATCCAAGACTGTACTCCTTTACATAGTTTATTATATTGTATATATTCAGTAGCTCAAGGCCAAGCCAGAGGGCAACACTGAGCACATGAAACTTCCAATTACAACTTGTGAGGGAGGATTCACCTGACTAAAAGGAGGTACAAAGTGTCATATAGGCTGCCATGCTCATCAGTGGAGATTAACACAGCACGATTCATCTGACCAAATGCACTTACTCCAGATGACAGGAATGATACTCAGCTCCATTAGCTGAGAAGATTAGATATTCACGTCTGTAAAAAGACCGTGGGTGGCTCACTAAGATGCAGACACCTGCAGACACCCAAGTCAGATGAGATGTCTCCTACGCTGGACGACAATTGTGTATCCCTTGCATGAGGAGTCTTACATCCACATATCAAGTACACACTGGGAGATCAGATGTTTGGATCTTAACCTTTCACTTTGCAGAATGGTGAAGAAGAGGGCTGTATAAAACTGCTGATGTGTTACTCTCCTCCCAGCAGCAATACAAATGCAGCATTTACCTTAATATGGTGCTGTTTCCTTAGCAAGTCCTACAAAATCACTTGAGAAATACTTCTTGCAGTATTAGTATATGCCCTTGCTTATAAAGGATGAAAGACACTGTTTTCAATCAAGACAATCACAAAAGTGTGAAGAAACAAGAGGGAGCACCCATCACGACTATCACCTCTGTTAATTACTGCAGAAAGAAGAAAGGGCCCTGTTTTCTTTTAACAAAGCAGGAGTACTTTATGTCTCTACCTCTTGTTTATCTCAGCATTGACCAACTGTCAAGGTAAGCTCCCCCTTATTGTTAAACATTGCTATTGTGTTACTTACACCTACCCCATAGCACAGCAGCTCTCAGCACTCCTGTAGTTAGAATTAAACTGGAAACATTTTGCACTTTATTGGATTGAGCTCCTTTGTTGTACCCAAGCCAAAAGGATGCTGCTACTTCCTCTCCCTTGGCTTCCCCTCCATGTTCCGTTTCCTCCCTGCTGACTGGAGTTGCTGCTGTGTCCCCTCAAAGCCTGGTGCCCATGGGCTAGAGAGGCTGAAGGTGACCCCTCAAGTCACCCGAGTTCCAGTAAGGTTTATGTAGTGTCCATTCTACTTTTATGTGCTCTTGCTTCCCCATGTAAAGAGCAACCATTACAGCAGAAGAGAGAGTTTTCCATGGTGCAGATTCCTGCTCACAGTGACAGGGAGGCTTCACCTCCCAATACATGAGGTGTAAGAATAATCAAAGAAGACAGGATTTCTCTCTAGTGTACTTCCACAGTATGGCACAGGCAGTGACACCTCACAGAACTGCAAAAACTAAGAGTAGGAACAACTAAAAGACAGCTTTGGTGTTGGACTGCCAGGGACTTTTGTGCCCTGTCTGCAAAAACTGCTTCTATTCAAAACATACTTTATATATAACAGCAGCTCCATTTAAATACACCCAATCTCCCAGGTAGCAGGGAGCCAAACTTAGGACTATAATGTACATAAATTAATTTTTCCTTCAGTTCTTTTTAAAATCTGTTTCTGTTTAAGCTAGCACAAGTGGCACTGGTATATCTGAATCAGAACATCATCATTTTACATTAAATGAAAATGTCACTCTGTGTTGAAATATACTTAAATACTTCTTTCAAGGGCTCAGATTCATCATTAAGTCAACTGTGATTCTATTTCAAAGTAAAAGATTCAATGCACTTACTAAAAGCAACAAGAAACTAAAGTATGCTCACCTTCTTATGGCTCTGTATTAACAAATACATACATACTTTCCAGTTTCTAATAAAACTAAAGACAGTATTTGTAAAAAGCATTTGTATAATGCTTATTACCCATGTACAGCAAGCCAGATATTACATTAACTGAAAGCTTAATGTAAACCAGCTTTCAGGAAAACGTTTCTGCTGTGATTGAAGAAAAAAAAAGCACTTGGTTCTCTTTGTCATTTCCTAAACCAAAATGTTTTAGTGTATATTGTCAATGTATGTTATATTTAGTATTATTAAACTGAATTGTTCGAGTAAATACAACCATTTACACAGGATTCTTGCCTCCCTTATTTGTGCTCCCTGGAAGGTAAACAGTAAAGCCACTGAGACCTGTGGGAGAAGCAAAATACCAACAGCAACAGTTCTCTCAGAAGTTGCTTTTCTTCCCATCTCAAGGCAGAACAGATATATACTGGAGCAAAGGAAAATTAATCTTACAAAAGCACAGCTTGCATAAGGTAATGAGTGTACATGCCAACAGAAATACTGAAAGTACACACTTTGATTTCAAGCTGCAGGTATTTTTGAGAGATTACTTAGTTTGCCTTTGGCTGACTGGAAAAAAACCCTCTCCCTAAATTATACGCTTGAGGTATGAAACAACATATTGATCAAACAGACTAGAGAGATTCAAGACACGAAGGAGAAGCATCATTCCCAACCACCCTGCGATTCAATGGCCAGACTTCAAGCAGGGTTGTTAAGAAATGCCAGTAGAGCCGAACCACCAAACTGCCAGGTAGTGCATGAACCTACACTGACACAACCAACACACTGAGTTTCCTTGCCATGCATATTCCGCTTGGTTTTCTTCATGCAACAAGAATGGTTAGTCATTGCTCACACAAGAGAAGAGTAAAAAACTACTCTGAAGTTTGTACTAACAGGGAGCAGGGACATTTCTGCTCCTCCATGAACTAAAACCATTGGAGATTTCTTAAGTTTTCCAACAAATCTAAATGCACAGTCCTTCTTCCTTCCCAGCACACATATACATATGATCAGGCTACTGTTAAACTAAAAATTGCAATTAACAACAGTAAAATCGCATTTTATTGCTACCAGAAACCTCTCCCGTAGAAACAGAACTGCTATTTGAAACTATTCACTTGGCAAAAAGTTGGCACAGAAAGCAGTCATCCCTTAAAATTTCATGAATCAGGTTCTAGTCTCAAGCAGCAAGATGCATCAGTGTGGGGTTTAAACTAAAGAAAGACAGAAGTGAGGGAGAAGGTTGTTTTAGCCTTTGCATTAGGCAACACATGGCAATTTACACCATCTCAAGACACAAGTGGACAAATGACCACAGGGAAAGCCAGCTTGTGAATTTGCCATCACAACTGCATACAGGCATTATTAAAGGTAGGGTGAATCACTTACTGCAAGGTATTACAAGCTGAAAGGGTGATCACAAACGTTTAGGAGAAAAAGACTGCAGTTTTAAACCCTCAGATCACCTAGGTAACTTTTTCATCTGACTGAGAAAAGTCAGTTACTAGGCATTTTCAGGCATTAGGAGTTCAAGGTAACCATGAAAAAACAACCAACCAACCAACACAAACCTAGTGCTTACCTGGATCTGATAACTGATAAAACCAACAAATACCTCATCCTCATTAAGATTTTACAATACTATCCAGTACTAAGTAAACAATTTGCTCCTCCACTAAAATAAAGCAGTGTCTTTTGTACTACTTTAGAGTAATTTAGCTTCTACTCTGATGAGTCCATTTGTGCTCTCAATGAAATAAATGTTTGCATTTGAAGGTCATTAGCAATTTGCAGAGAAAATACAGCAGAGTAAGAGGGAAGAGAAAGACTATTTCTGCATCATCTAAACTCTTTCGTCATGGCTAAAACTGCAAGCTTGGGAGTACTGGCTTTACAAAAAACCCCCAAGAACTTGAGGGTCTCCTCACAGCTGTTACTGTGCTGCCCAGAGAAGAAGCCTTTGCAAAGTCCAGCTGAAATGGTTGTGAAGTTCAGCTTCCACAATGTCAACTACTGTAATGGCTGCTGGCAGGCAGGCAACTCCAAAGAGCAGCACTCAGGCATCAACCCTCCTGTCCTCCATGCACCAGAGGGAGGAGATACTGCAAATTCTGACTAAGCAGCGACAGCTGAACTTTTATTCACCATCATACAGGCTAAAAAAGCATTCATCTGATCTCATTCTGGGACTGTGAAGGTGAGATACCCTGAGCATATTCATCTATTAGTAGTATTTGAGCTGGGTGCTATTTATTACTCAAATGTTATTTTATTAACTTCTTCATTTTGAACAACTAATAAAATAGGAAGATAAATTAAAATACTAGTTAAAACCAATACCCACAACATGCAGACAAAAATAATACCAGATTTCTGCACTACGGCACAACATTCTGGAACTTCTCTTTAAAAAGCCTCCCTGGAATCTATGAATGAATGATCCTCATCTTCTACTGGGAAGTAAACTTTGCAGGCAATGAAGAAATTGAATCCGTTTCTCAAATTACACTAATTTTGCTTCCATTCTCCCTGGTTTAGTGTTACCTCTTCATATAACTCAAATTCCTATTTGTTAAAGCTCCCTAAGTTTGAAAGGGAACAGCTCATTGTGAAAAACATGTACTGTGTATTTTGTGTACCCATCAGACAAATCACCAATGCCTACAGGAATACAGCTTAAGGGTTGGTTTGGGGGTGTTTTTTTTTTGTTTTAATTAAAATTCTATACACTAATTTCAGCATTCAAACTGATTTAATTTCTGGAATACCTGATAAAACATTTAAAAAACAAACAAGCCAAAACCAACCAACCAAACCCTCAAAACCATCATTTATTTCTCATCTGAAACTTGTGAAGTTGTACGCATTTGAGAGAAGTGACAGAGGTACAGCCTCACTAATCCTAAAATGTAATTTCATGGATGTCTGACAGCCTCTGTGCTGGGGCTCTGTTCACCAACACCCACAAAAATGAACTCATCTGTGAGGATTCTACCGTATTAAAGACAACAAGGTACTGAAACTTCGAGGGTAACTTTGTGACCTTCGGAGGCCAAAACAGATCAGCATAATGAATCAAATAAGGTAACATTGTGACAAAGTCATTCAATTCTCTAAACAGCGTGCTAGGTGCAGAGCTTAATTACCCGTACTTTCCATATTCACAAATTATGTAATCAGTCTGGCTGAAGAGAATTTGAGGCCGGGACTGTCTGAACATATGTCTGAGAGCAATGAAGGAGAGAAATGCTTGATGCAAAGTATCCCTCCTCATCCCTTCCTTAATCACAACGCTGACTACAAATCCCACCTTCAAATAGCTCCAAGACCTATTTATTTTGTTTTGTTAACACAGACATCAAACAACTGTGTCTCATCTAATCTGTCCCACCACAAGGAGGGTTCTCCACCCTAGTCTTATGTAAACTGTCCAACAGTAAATACTGCAGCTGCAGCAATTATCCCCTGATGGCATCCTCTGACTTTCTCACCTCCACTGTTATTCCAATGCCTTGGGTTTTAACTAGTATATTCTGAGCCACAAAGGAAAAGCCTGTCATTTGCAAATATCTCTGAACTTTGGCAATGGCCCTTCACCTGTGCCTACAATCACCATAGCGCTAAAAGGGCAAGAGAGAAAAACAGTTGTTTTAGGTTTTACAGCCATTTAGCACTTCACCTACTGGGCTCTGTGTATACACATTGGGAATGTACCTGGTACTGAAACTCTTCTCCCCAGAAAATGTTCACACCTGATATTCAGGAACTCATTCAAGGCTACAATCTGGCATCACATAAACTCTCAAAAAAAGATTCACAGTAAGTAGCTGGTAACTAGTGAGAAGAGGACACTTCAATATGAGATCAATTCTATATACTCCCTTATACCAATGTACAAGGAGTAAAGACTGGGCTTGTAATCAGGCTTTGGAAAATGAAAATATCTACAAAAACTCATATGTTCTTACATGGAAGATAAAATTAGACTATTCAGTTTAGATAAAAATGTTCTCTACTCACTGACATAGCTGCTATTAAATAATCAGCCATCAGTTTTGATGCGGATGTAGCAGCTACAGAGACAAGTCTTTCCACACCATTTGAATTGAGCTTGAGAATGGAAGAGGAGATGAACAGGGCCATTGAAAGGCACTAATTTTGCCAATACCTCACCACTTTGACTGCATATATGAAGATTTTTCATATCATACAAAAATCACAACAGATTTTGATATTACCTTGGTATCTGAAGAGCTAGCTTAATGAAAAAAACCACAGTTCTGGTTTTCTGGCATGCTTAACAACCAACTCAGTATATCCTGAGTTTAGTGGCCTTTGAGTTATCATTCAGTACTTATTCCAGAACTGTTTTGTCCTTAAAAAAACAAAAGGCAGGATCTGACGATAGACTGCCATGGTCGGTTTTTCTACAAGACACCTTTACCTTTTGACTTCCCCGGTATGAGTGCATAGGTCTACTCAGATTTTACTTAGTATACCGTAAATACAACCAAGAAAGAGTCCAAAGGTTACTTTTAACGTTTTCCTTCTTGCAGTAGGCATTGCTTACTGATTCTTACCAACACGCAAGAGGGGCAAGCTTTGAGGAAGCAGGACATAAGCGTACCCTTCGTATGGTGCCCTTCCACCCTGGTGTTGCCATGAAGGCTCAGCCGGCTGTGATCGCTCATCCCAGATGACACGGAGCCACTTTGACAAAACGTGCCACAAGGCCAACACAGACCAGGGGAGGATGCTCCTCTGCCTAAGCACGTCTCGTACCTTACATACACAAGTTTTCTGTTTCCTAGCATGCCCACGGTCCCGGCAGGCGCGATGCTGCCGCAGGATCCCTGTTGGAGCCCGTCGGGAGGAGCCCAGCCCGACGGCGGGGCTGCCGTGCTCGCAGGGCAGGGGGTGAGCGGGACAGGGAATGCCTCCCCACCCCGCCGCGTTTGCTCGGGACCGAGGGCTGGCGGGCAGGTGCACCTCGCCGGCCGAGGGACAGGTGAGGTCCGGGGCAGCGCAGCCCACGGCAGGACCTGCAGCCGGGCACAGGAGCACCAGGAGCTGCCCCAGTGCCGGGCGAAGCCCCGCGGCCCCTCGGGGGGTCGGGCACTGGCTCGCTGCGGCTGCTGCCGCCCGGGCGGGGGCGGAGGACGACTCTGCCCGGCCGGGGCGCGTCTCTGCCCCGCTGCCCAGGGGTGGCCGTGACAGACCCCGCCCGGCCGGCGGGAGCCACCGCGCCGAACAAAAGGCCCGGCCGAGGCCCGGAAACGTCCCGGGGCCGCGGGCCGAGCTGCGACGCCAGCGCGGGGGGCAAACTCCGGCCCGGCGGCCCCGCACGGCCCGAACCCGCCGGTGCCCCCCGTCCGCCCCTCACCGCCGCGCCGGGCCCTGCAGCGAGCACGGCGGGGCGGGGGGAAACCAGGCGAGACGGACGCAATGCAACAGCTCCAGCAGCGCCGAGGGACGAAGAGAAGGAGGGAGGGGGCAGCACAATGAGACCAGCGCAGGCTCTGCCCCTGCCGGTAACAAAAGCTCCCCAGCTGCAGGGCTGCCCTCGCCTCCACGGGGTGCGGGTCTGCAGCGGGCGGTGAGAGCCGGCAGAGCTCTCGCACCGCGACCCCCTCCCCCGGCCCGGCCCCCGCACAATGCAGCTCCCGCACAAAGCGCACCGGTCCCGCGCCCATCCCGCACCGACCTTGTGTCGCCTCGGGCGCCCCTAAGGTTTTGGTCACCGCCTTCCACACGTTGCAGCCCAGCAGGCAGAGGAGAAGCGCCGCCGACCTGCTCATTTCCACCCGCCGCCGCCAGCCGCCGCCAGGGAGGGAATCGCCGCCGGAGCCGCTGCCCGGAGGAGGAGGAGAAAGAGCCGCATCAGGGGCTGGCCCGCTCCGCGCCTCCCTCCATG
>VWZD01007175.1:435328-457506 GCA_013396695.1 Sakesphorus luctuosus | reverse complement strand
AAAGACAAGGCAGCACACAGGGAAAAAGAAAGAATAACTTCTCCCCACCTCCAGGTGCTGGGGGTCTGTTTTCTCACCTCCACCCCACCATTCAGCTGGAATCTGAAATTCATTGGCCATCTTTTGTCCTCAGTCCTGACCCTCCAAGCCCAAAACTTTTGTGTTGGTATGGTGAGAAAAATTCTCCGAGGGACTCCTCCCAACACCACCTTCCTGTGTTTGAACCTTTAACAGCTACATGTTAATCCAGGTGAAATTGCATTTCTCATTTATAGAAAAGGTATTACAACTTCTTCAGAGATGTGTTTCCCTAATCCTTATACAGAGTCTTGTTTTCCCTGATTTGCTGAGATATTGCTTCCTTTCTCCCACTGCCCTCTCCTTCCTTCTCTCTTGAGTTTATACAGGAATGATTCTGAGCTACTTAAATAAAAGAACTGTTAAAAGAAAATGGGAATGAAATAGTAATCATAAAAAAGCAGATAGAGAAGAAAGCAATGAGGAACTGATAAAATGAAAAAGTCTTAGGATGGGAAAAATGAAAGCAAATGGGAAAAATGAAAGCAATGCTAGAAGAAAGTCAGGGGTACAAAAGACAATTTTGACTTTACCTATTGTAGAACATATGATCCCTTTCTACTTCTAGAAGAGGGGGAAAAGCAAAGCTGCTAAAAGACTTTTTCATTACCTACTTAACCTACTTAATTTTTAAAAACTATTTTTTTAAATGTGTGAGTAATTTTTAAACAAAAAATGTTGAAGAAGCTGTGCATGTTGCCCATGTTGCCTTTTATTTCCTCTATTTTTTTTAATAATGCAACTAATGTCAAGAATATAATAATACTCTTCTTTTATAGAATCATGGAATCGTTTGTGTTGGAAGGGACCTTAAAGATCATCCAGTTCCAACCCCACTGCTATGGGCAGGGGTGCCACCCACTAGAGCAGTTTGCTCAATGTCCCATCCAACCTGGCCCTGTACACTGACAGAGATGGGGCAACCACAGCTTCTATGGGCAACCTGTTCTGGTATCTCATTACCCTCACAGCAAAGAATTTCTTCTGTGTCTTTAACCTAAATTTCTCATATTTCAATTTGTACCTATTATTCCTATTACTCCTGTTGCTACAGTTCCTGATAAATGGTGTAATTTTTAGCAGTTAGATTTATGTAAAATATATCAACACTTTTGATTATTACTTAAACATTTTCACATTTTCAAAATTCAAGTGAACTGTTAATTATTTGTATTCTATACTTAAGCAGTTTCTTTTATATGAAGTCCATGAATAACAGAAGTTTTACTGCAAATTTATCTTTGAATAGAGATAAATGGATTTCAGTAGCTTAATTGCTTGAAATTATTCTTGAATTTGTTTTGAATTAAATAAATCTTCCACATTATGGTGTTCCCCTTTTGGCCCAGTAGATTAGGGATTTGGATCCTCCTTGCAATGAGAATTTTTCAAGCATAGTGCTACATCCTATGCATGACTTAAAAGGTAGATGCCTTTATTTTCGATTGGTGCTGTTTTACTTCATATGGGATATTTAAATATTCATCCAGCTAATGAGATATGCTGTAGTTAGACTACTTTATAGAGAACTAAGCTGCATCAGTTTGAATTCATCATTGCAGTTGCTGCTCCACTCTGCATCCTAAGGGCTGTCTTGAAGGGCACTGATGGATGGGAAGCTCTCAGTACTGCCTGTTGATGCAGTTATGCTTCATGATGTGCTACATATTCATGGAGCAGGGACTAGGAATGGGAGTGTACTGCATTTCTACAGTCACTAGATTATAATGTAATTTCTTTCTCTGCCTCGGTAAGTATTTAAGTACCTTGTACAAAGGTGGAATGTAGCAGAAGACGCTGAAAACTGTTCCTCCCCTATGCTTTATGATGTGGATTCAATCCTTTCAGGGAAGGTAAGAAACACAGACTGGGTTTTCAGAGGAACAAAATGGGTGCCCAAATCAAGTTCTCTGTTGTCCATCACAAGCTCATGAGTTTTTGCGGACAGTTCATGTATCCTCCCCATTTCTGTTGCTTTCTTTGTTATAGCTATCTCAAGCAGTAAATAGTCTGTTCCACATATTCTCTGCCTACTTCTCATTTAGGATCTAAACTTTAAAAAAATGAATCATTTGTTAAGCTGTAATCTTGGCCAAGTACTTGCTACTGATGGTGTGGTTCTCACAATCAATTGTTATTGTTTTTATTGTTTGGGTAAAAATTATGAATGACCTAAAATTGCAATGTACAGGTTTTCTACAAGTACATAAATGTGCTCAGGAATCCTGTAAAGGGGAAACAAATTTGAAAGGAAGCGGGTTTTAAATTTAAGTGTATTTGATGAGAATAGAGGTCAGGTGAACTGGAGGTTGTGAATAAAATGAAAGGTAAGAAATGGTTATTTACTTATGCAAAATGCAGTTCTGCTATTTTTGTACAATATCTGAATCTGCTTATTATTTCCTGTTGCAGAGAGCAACATTGTCTTTTTTCCCTTCTGTTCCAACTCTCATCATCTCCCTCTCATCTTTGTTTTTTTGCTTATAAAGTTTTATATCCTCATGGGCTTTCATATATTTCTGTTTACCTGTGTGAAATAGGTTTCTGTGGGCTATTTGAAAAGCCAGTTCCTTCTGTAACTAAAATTGCATAGCAATAATCTCCTTTAGATGTAATTTAGGGTATTCAAATAATTTTGTAATTTTCTAAATCAACCTTTATAGCTAGATCATAGCAGATTTTCTACTAATACCTTTGTATTAGCTGTTGAGCTTGTTTCAATCAGCTGTACTTTATCCCTGTAATTGCAGTCTTTCTTTAATAACTTGTCTCAGTTTGAGGGGAAAAACCCCAAAATGTTTACCCACAAGCGGAAGAGGGGGTTTCCTTCACAATAATCATGCCACTCCTTATCAAATTTAAGAAAAGGAACTTTAATCAGAAAATGGATACAAAAAGGATAACTGTTCTTAACTGATATATATATATATACATGGAGGTATAGATATAACTGTAAACAGACCAGAGCAAACTGCTTCCCAACACCACAAGAAAACCGAAACACAATAACCCCAAACCAGCAAGTTTTCTCCAGGAGAAAAGTTATATTTATAGGCAGTGTCTGTGTCACAGCCCGGCTGGCTGCAGGGTGAGCTTCCAGTTCCTCTCCAGCGAGACAGACAAGTGGTGAGCTCTCAGATGAACTCTGTCTCTCCCCCTGTGTTCCTTGTCCCGAACGAAAGAAGGAAAGCTGGAAAATGGAGAACCGCCGCGTGTCCCAGAAAGCAGCTGCGACCTCTCTCTCCTGGGTCGCTGCTGCAGCCAGGGCGGGCCAGTGACGACACTGCAGGTGGGGGTGAGACTGGAGCGGAAACCGAGACCCCAATGCCAAAACCAGGAGCAACAGCAGTGGCAAGGGAAAACTGGCTTACTCCGCAGTCACAGCAAGGAGCAGCAGCAGCGGCCTGTCTCCCACCGCAGCACACACACCATCAGAGCCGTGTGTGGTCCCCAAGAGCAACAGAGACAGCCTGTACCCCACCCAAGCGACCAAGAAGAAGAAGGTAGAAGTTAACTACTTGCTTTGTTAACTAATGGCATGGGTAGTTAGAGGCAGGGGAGAGAATTTACATAATAATTCCAAACTACAACATAACTTCACTGGTTTGTAGCTTTTTCCTTGTGATGGTCTTACTCTCCTCTTGAATTTCTCAAATATTTATGCCTGCTGTTTGAAGCAATTTGCGCAGGAAGTCGTGTTGTCACTTTTTACAAAGACATTACTAAAGTTTAAATCCATTCATGCCATTGGTACTATAGGTGAACTACAAAATAAACTTAAGTTTTACTGCTTCTTTTTTGGTATGCTTGTGCATGTACATTTAAAGTTATCTCCAGTAGCCAGTAATCAAGAGCTTGGTAATTGAGGCCTTTCTCTTCAATCTTCTGACCTGATTGGTGGACAGTGGCTGAATACTCTCTTCTGATAGCAAGCCTGTCTTCTCATTATGTGCTGTGGAAAGTTAACCTCTTAAAATCCTTGCCTTTTGTGATGTCTAGTACTCCTCCAATAATGTTCCACTAGTATTCTTCAATTTATCCCTTTTATGCTAACAGTGATCTTCACTTCTTCACTTGTCATGTCAAGTCTCTGAAAACCATTCAGGTGGTGGCAGATATCATTACATTTGTCTTGGAGAACTTCTAGCATGCTTTTGGGAATTGTAACAATAGGAGTCTGAGATTTTATACTCAGTATGGGTGAAGTTTAGCGTTAGTAGGCAAAATGCACCATCTGCTTTATCAAGGTCTGCTTGTTTTCGTAGATATCTCCTTCTCATTCTGTGTCATAGACATCTGCTGTTCTATGTTATTTTATTCTACACAAACTCTCACTACCTTCATTGTCTTATAGACTGAGTATCTAGAATCTGTTCTTTTTCATTCTTTCAGTATTTTTTCATGGGGTGAACAGTATATGTGTTACAGTGTATTCTTTGGGTAAGGGTTTTATTAATATATACATATTTATTTATAGATACATATGTATACATTCAGAAATTGTATATTTAACTTCTTCCTTTTTATTCATGATAGTGCTGCCAACTTATTCTTGAAACAACCCACAGATCATCCCATCCAAAGCTCCATAGCCTTAGGAGAAGGAAGGCACAAAATGGCTAAAAGGAGAATAAGATGGAGCTGCTTGTTGTCCATAAAACTTTTGTTCTGTTCTAAATATAATCTTTGTATTTTCTTTTCTTTTTGTCAGTTTTGAAAAATGAAGTTGAAGCCATTTATGCCCTAAAATACATTCAACAGTGAGGATTATGCATGAATCAGAACTTTGAGAGCTGTAGCAGTGATGTTCGAAGGGCACTCCTGCTTCCTTGTTTTTAAAGTGTTGCATCAGTTAGGATGGAGACAGTACTGATGTAACTGCTTGGACTGAGTCACCAGATTTATTGTCCTTCATTACTTCAAAGTCTTTGAGATATTTAAGTGGTTGAGACCTTAAACCTTGCAGAGCATGCTGCAAAATGGTTCTTGACACAACTGCTGTTAAGGGACCTGTCTGGGATGACATGTTTGTCTCATGTCTCTGTTTCTGTTTTTAGCACTTTTCTCTAGGGTGAACAAGAGGAAAAAAAATGGCTATGGTAAAACAGGTGGTTTATTTTTTGCATTCTGATGACAGTTCCTAAATAATATAAAGTGGTTTCTTTTTCCAGGAAAATTCTGTATTGATAGAAATATTTATATTTACTGCTGTTGGATACTTTTGAGAGAATGGGATTCAGGTAGCACGTAGTAAAGGATGGGTTGCTGTGCAGTAGTCAGCAATGAATATGAACACGAGGCTTTTCAATTGACAGTTGTCAACAGGAAGGGTTCTAAATAAGGCTGATTCCCTTTGTTCAGGTCTTTCTTCTCCTTGGGGCATGACCAACCATCAGGGTGCTATTTATCACTCTCAGTTTTATTGGCCATGCTAGATAAAGAAGCTCAGCAGCAGCTGGGGAAGATTTAGATTTCAAACTGGGAAGAATGACAGGTGACTGGGGAAAGCAGGGTGGTAATCAAACATGTGACAACAAGTGAACAAAGTACTTGAAGATGATGCTGCATGACAGCAAACTTCTTTGGACAAGCAAGTTGATATCAGTTGCAGCAGTAGCAATCTTCATGTTTCACACACAAAAAGACTTTTTTTCCATGACTCAACTGCTGTTTTAATGAACATAATCAGAAGTAAGAGGGCAACAAGCAAGCATCTGTCCATATAAAATATTTCAATTAAATCCCATATCAGGCTATCTGTAATTCTGTGAAGGCTACAATTAGGAATTTTTTAAAAAAATAATTTTGTGCTTTTGCTTTCTATAGGGTGTTTTAGACTGACATTTTGGTTCCATTTCTTCACATATATTGTATAAAGGTCTACACTTTCTGAGAAAATGATACAGATAGCCACTGTGAGACTCTGCAATGTATATATTGGTGATATATGTTACCATGGTAAATCATTGGTTCTTACAATAGGTTGCAATTTTCTGCAGTGGGAATTAAGAATTAAATTATGTCACTGCTCTTCTGAGAATAAGTCTAGGTTATAAGTACCAATTGCTGAAGCAAGCCAACTAGCCAAGTGTTAGCAAATTATCCTTGGAAATTATTTATGCCATTACTTCTTCAAGTCCAACAGAGAAGTCATTTATTTAGCCATAAGTATGATAGTAACTTCTACTGAATTTCTTTCTTGCACTATGCAGACCTCTTACAACCTAAATTCTCTTGTGAAATTCTCTAAAATGTGCAAAAATAGCACAGAATCTTGATTAGATTCTACTGGCCTAAGGACAAAAAGAACCTATTGCTTCTCCCTTTAGCAAGTTTCCCTCTTTATTCACACATGGCTTTTTTTATTCCAGCAACTCTTGGGGCATTAAATGCACCACTGTCTTGGCATTTCTTGTTTCAAGTACTGTAGATGTAGGATGTTTTCCGTTTCTGGTTATTTGCTTTCAATCATTTTTTGGGTGACTAAATGTATTTTTCTCTCACCAAAAATGTAGTCAGGTGACTGGCAGTCTTGAAAACCCAGTAACAAATTGATAAAATTAATGTGTTATTTGGTATATAATATTGCAAGAATGGTATTGATTGACAGGTGGGATACAATTATGCAGAGATAATTGCCCTAGCGTGTGTTGTTCAAGTACAATGTGAAGTAGCAGAACAGAGACTTCCTCTGAGGAAGTAACACAGGTACCAGGCCATATTACTAGATGGATATTGTTTTGTAGTCTATTTAATAAGTATCTAGTTAAGTATGAAGGTATGCCTAAAGTAATTTTAAAAGCTGTCTATATGAATTTTGTTTTCAGTTTACAGAACTTTCCTAGCAAATTCCTTGGTCTCCTTGGGGGTCATGTCAGAATTACCCCTTCCAAGACAGTGTGGCCTCTTTGTTCTGTGAAATATGTTGAGGTAACTTTTTTGTGGAATGTTGTTAACTTATATATCACATAACAGTGCACATTTGTATCAAAAGTGGTTCATAAACTTAGCTTTCCATCCATTCTTTCTTTCATTGTTCTTCAGCAGGTCAGGGAGAGAGACTAGGTTCTTTGTCACTGCTGTGTCAGTAAATTTTTGTTATAGGATCTGAACAATAAACCTGCTTTACTTGTTGAATGTTTTCTAGAACAGTTTCATTAAAATTGTTGGTAGAATTGGTTTATGTGCTGTATATTAAAAAGTCTAAGAAAAATAACTAAGGTATTTTATAGCAGGGGCATTGTCTTTTGCTTAGCTTTTTAAAAGCATTTCAGAGGCATTTCCCTCCTAAATCTGTCTGTGAATGGGTGCTTGGATAGCTGAATTCATTATGATAAAAAAGGGTATTTTGTTCTGCTTGTTTAGTTATTGTGAAATGAAAAATAAACATTCAGTATGAGTTCATTAAGAGAAGAAATCTTAGTAAAATATAATCTTTCTTTTGTTTGCTGCCAAATATTTGCTACTTTCCATTGTGATGCTTGCGTACATTTCTCTTATGTGTCAGACTTTAGGAGCCAGCCCCTCAAAGATATTAAGTGAGAGCTTGCCATTTGTTTTCACAGAAAACCGAGAATCTAAATAAATGTGAGGATCTTGTACTCCATAACTGAGTGGAGTACTAGAGAGGAATTAAGGGAAAGAGGCTGGGTGGGAGGGAGAAATGCTGACAAGAAAGCTTGAGGGTGGTGGTACTGATTGATTCCCTCTGGATTAAATGAGACAATTGATAAAGTAGTCCTTTACTCCCATGTTAGCTCACCAATTCCTCCTTTCTAGATCCAGCTCTTAGTAATAGGAAGAAGCTGAAAGGCAATTCTGGTTACTGACATTTGTATGACTCCAAAGGAATTCTATTATTTGAAAATTCCTTCTGTTGCATGTAGTAGCAGTTATGTATCTGGAGTTTTATGCAGATCTGTGCGCATGAGGAGTTAGTTTTGTGGAAATTTTTAGTTTTATTTTTCATTTTTAGATCTGTAGATACTCTGACATTTTGTTAGACAGGTTTTGTTGTCATGAGAAGGGAAGGGTGGTAGCAAAGGATAGCATTTGTGAGTCTGTGACAGGCTGTAAAAGTTTGTCTTGTGATTCTCCTGGTGACCTGACTTGGAACTGCAGGTTGTATCTGTCTTGGTGCCATACTTTCAGGGAGTTATATCTGAACTGCAGTTGCATGGAGCAGAATGGCTATTTCCATTGAATTCATACTAGCATTGCCTGTAAGACAGACTTTTCCTGGGAAAGAACAACCTATGCATCACTTTATGTGGAGGAGCAGCCAGGTGGAAGGCATGGAAGAACAGGACCTAGGGGTCCTGGCAGGAACTTTGGGGGTGCTAGTGGACAACAGGTTGAACACAAGCCAGCAATGTGCCCTTGAAGCAAAGAAGGTGAGTGGTGTTCTAGACTGCATTAAACATCATGCTACCAGCAGGTCAAGGGAGGTGGTCCTTCTCCTCTACTCAGTACAGATGAGATGCACCCAGAGTGCTGTATCTGAATCTGGGCTCACCCTTATGAAAGGGACATGGACCTACTGGAACGTTCAACACCACAAGGATGATTAAAGGACAGGGACACCTCACATGTGAGGAAAGGCTGAGAGATCTGTGACTGTTAAGCCTAGAAAAGAGCAAGCTCAGGAGGATCTTATCGATGTTTATAAATACCTGAAGGGAGAGTGCATAGAGACCTTTTCAGTGGTGTCCAGTAGCAAGTCCAGAGTCCACAGAGCTCCCAATAAGGGAGAATCCCTCTGAGCATCAGGAAACTTTTTTACTGTAATGGTGACTTAACACTGAAATAGATTGCCCAGGGATGTTGTAGAGTCTCCCTCCTTAGCGATATTCAAACCTGTCTAGACATGGTCTTGGGAAACTGTCTCTAGATAGCCCTACTTAGCAAGGGTGTTGGGTGATGACTTCCAGAGAGCCCTTGCAAGCACAACTGTTCTGTGATTCTGTGATTCATGTCTTCAGAAGAGCTGTCCTTTGTGTGCCATCATACTTTCCCTTCAGACTGCAAGTATAAAGACAGAAGCCTCCCTGTTCCAGTTAATATAAAATGTGTCTAATAGATATTTTTGGTCATCAACTCAGCTACTGCCTAGAGGTTTCAGCTGCTAAAATTGTACTGAAGTGTTAATTTTGCTTCAAGGTTTTGTCAAGAACAGCTGTTATTTTTGCAGGGTTTTGTATGGATTTATTACCAAGAAACATTTTTGCCACTGAAATTTTTATTTTTTGAAAATTATGAGCTAACTTGGCAAACTTCATAGAATATGCACTAGGATAATATTTTCTTTAGTTTTTTTATCTAATTCTTTATTTGTTTTATTGGTAGGTTAAAATTTAAATAAATATATTTAGCTGTGCCAGTCAATGACAAAACAAAAGTTGAGGATGCATGAATGTTTCCTTTGGTACTGGGTCTAAATTGTGCCTTGAGCTACACCAGAATTTGTGGGGGTTCCAGTAAGTGAAATAAAACAATGAAGTTTGTTTGCTTGTTTGAAAAAGTGAAAAAGTGCCTATTTTTTATTTAAACTTCCTATATACTCTGTTGGGAAAATTCTCAAAGTACTTTTCTCCTGGACAAAAATACATAGCTGGAAGTTTTGAACAAGTGCTGCTTCTAATTTCAGGTAAAATTCAATATGTGTCAACTTGCTTTTCTCCTTTCCTATTGATTTTTTGTTTTGTGGAAACCTACCATCAGTTGGGTTAATTTTGAAATTCTCTTTCCATCTTAGCATAAACTCAATGTGTTGCTCTCACTGGGGCCAAAAGCTGATGATCTGTCCAGTTTTTCCCGTTAATTTTTATTGCAGTATTCTTTCACTCTTTCATAGATTAAAATGCTACAGAAATGCCTGTCATACTACTAGAAGTGTTGACTCAAGGCTCATCAGCTTTGCTGGCAAAATAGAGTTGTGGGGAAGTATGAAATCAATAGATTTGATTTTTTTTTTTTTTTGCTAGAGGGGTAAAGGGTTGCCAAGGAAAAGTCCCTTTCTTATTGCTATTCCTTTTACATCAGACCATTGCCACTTTACAACACTGTGTTGCAAAGGATGGGTTCATACAGGGTCAGGTACCTCCTGTGACTCCATCCTACAATTCTACTAGTTCAACATTTAGACAAGACAACACCTAGGCAAAGATTACAGCAAAGTCGATTGTTGTCAGTACAAGGCAACCATTTCACTTATGCCCAAAGCTGTTGGTGCTTGTCAGCTTTTGTTTCCCTTGCTGGCTGGTGATGGCAATGTAGGAGGAAACAAGTAGATATCTAGGGATTACTTCCCTAAGCCTAACAAAGTCACAAAGCTGCAAACACACTGTCCACTTACAGCTAATGTTGACAGAGCTGAAAAGGGAGAGGGTGGCATCAGTATTGACAGCTGAAAGTGCTTAAGAGCTGAAATAATCATGACATTTTTTGAAATCATTGCCTTTTTTATTAAAAAGAAAAATCTTTTAAAGACATGACCCTGTAAAATTTACTTTATGAGCCTTTTCTGTGACTGTGGGAGCCAAAAATAACAGATCTTTGAGCTAGTTTTTAAGTAACACACATAAAATATTGAGCCACTTTTATAGCATTGAAGCAATCAGAGTTTGACAGGGGCGTCATCACCCTCTCTTCTTGATTAGGAAAGCAGCCTTGGATCTGTTGTCCTTTGAACTGCAGTTTTACTACCAAAGGGTATTGGGAAATACTGTTCTGAGTTGGAGTGCAATGTTTCCCACTGTGGCAGGGAATGACACATCATCTGTCAGTCATGGCTTAAGTGAAATCTATGTTGCAACATGATTTTTCTGGGTACAAGCTTGCTTGCTAACTCTTTTTTTTTTTATGTTTAAATCCATAACTAACATGAGACTTTTCCTTCATCTATCCTTAATTTAGCCTACTGAATCATCCACACGCCTCTTCTCATTGAGGTTTTACAATCAGAGGGACTTCAGCAAACATTGCTCAATAGAAGCAATCAGATAAATGTGAAACCCTTCCCTATGGTTGATATGTGAAGCTTTCATAGGTGTAACAATGTTGGTTTTGCTTTAAATGAAGAGTGGGCATGAAACTTAAGATGAGGCGATAAAATAACCCCCTCCCCTCAAAACCATGCAGCTTTACCTTGGCCCTGGTTTAACAGTATTTTCTGTCTCCTTATTGCAGAAGTACTAATAAACCATGGAGAATTTGAGTCCTCTGCTTGGTCGTCATGAAGCTGTGGTAATATATGCAACAGACTTTGCTTGTCTCCATTACAGATAAAGTAAACAAGGGTTCATGAGGTCACATCTCCAGAAAGGCATGAGAAATGAAGGACTGAAAATGCTGGAAAGGACATTAGATCTGGACTGTGTCAGCACTAGAAATAGGATTCAAACTCTGCTTTGTAAGAGGAGAGGCTGTCAGAGGGAGCAAGGGAATTAATAGTGAAGAAAAAGAGTTTTTTGAGTGAGCTGGGATAAGGAAGAGGATGAAGGTTTGTTGCAGTCATTAGCCCTTTCTTCTTCATAGTGGAATAACATTTCTTGTTTTAATGTATTGCTTTCAATAGTTGGTTTGCACCTGGTGCTAATAACACTGAGGTTTGATCCCTGCATGAGCCATTCACTTAAGAGTTGGACTGGGTGATCCTTGTGGGTCCCTTCTGGCTCAGAAGATTCTGTGATTCTGTTGAAGGCTTATTACTTTGCAGGACAGGAAGAAGTTCAATGATCCCATGTCACCTCCTTGTGTCCTCACAGTGGATTGCTGTAAACTATATCTTTACTTCCCAAAGGAATTGACAGCTCTACAAAACTTAAAAGAAAGTTAATCACATGACAAAGAAGCAGTACTGTGAGACAATTGCTGGTGTGCAACTTGAGACCTATGGCATGAAAATCAAGATAAAATATTGGCAGAATCTGTGTAAAAGACCCTGAGGAACTTGAGATCATCATAGGGAGTGAGAAGTTGACATAGTTCACATAAATGATAAGGAGTGACAACATGCTGGGAAGACCTGAAGGATGAAGATTGAGAATTGATCATGGAAAAATGATTAATAGTTTTAGAAGTAGATGACTTCACAGTTATATTTTCTGAATGCAAAAATAGAAATTTAAAGAGAAAACTGAAGCACAGAAGTGAGTAGTTTGACTAAGCTGCCAATACAATCTAGCTGCAGAAGCCAAATTATTTTCACATTGTGAAGATCCAGGAGATGAAATAGAGATCTCATTTCAATCTGCAGATGTTTGGGTTTATGTCAAGTGTTTAAAACTATATTCAGAACATGAGAGTTTAGTCCAGTGTTTGAAATGTCTCCCCTCATGAAAATTTGTCACAACTCATAATAGTTGGAATAGTTGGTCTCTTTCTGCTTTTGTGTGGCTGGAAAGCAAAAAAAAGATTGGGGCAGGGAAATGGATTTTTTAATATATATAGGCAAAATTCCAGTTGCTTATTCATCCAAAACAATAGCTGGCTTGATAAGTTACAAATTTAAATATTTTTGTCAGTTATAATAGGAAACACAGGCAGAGAGCTTTTATACAGAATTTTCATGACAATTTTATGTCAACTTAATTCTTGTGCTTGAATGCGGTTATTTTACTGCCCTCAAAATAATAGGGAATTTTCTCCATCCTCTTGGATAAGAGGTTAAGAACTGGAAATGTAGAAACTTTCTTTCTTTTTTCTTTTTATTTCTTTTTTTTTTTTTTAAATTCTGAGCGAGATGATTTCAGCATTCTTGTCTTAGGCAAGTAAAATACCTCAGAACTCTGCAACCCTACAGTCAGTCTAATGACTGCTCCATGAGTTGAAATCCACTCAATTTTTTAGAGTCTTTGGCTAACAGCCTCTTGTTAACTTTTCAGTTTTCTTTGAGTCTAAGACTTATAAAGCTCAGTTGCTGTAAAGCTCATAGAAGAGTGGTTTTGGCAAACAGGCTTTAAAGGCTGCCTTTCTGTGCAATAGAAGACATTATACTCATGTTGACAAAAGAGATATCACTAGGGAAAAAAGAGGTATGGTGGGTCTAGTATATGTGTTACATGGGGATTTTTCTTAAGGCTCTATATGTGATTACATGCGAGGCCTTGGTTTCTGGGGGGGACCAAGACTGACAATGGGGGGTCCTTCGCCTGCCTGCTGAGCGAGATGTGATACTGCTACAGGAGCTAAAGTTAAGTTTGCCCGCTTTCAGTACCCTGGAGAGCACAATAACGAAGCAAACACTTTAAGAGGCGGTGCCGATCTCCTTTATTGAACAAAGGGCTTGATCTTATATACCCCTGGGGCAAAGAATGTTTAAGAAAGGGGTGGAGTTAAGGCGGAGCATGCAAATCTGCTATAACTGGTTGGGTATTGGTGGAAACTGGGGAGGAGTAAACATAGCCAACAGGGTCAGACCACTCCCTAGAGGAGCGGACCAATGGCAGCTGGACTCACTGCCGACAGGCTGGGCCTGCCAGTGCTTCCAGTACCACAGGCACGAGAGGATAACAGAATAACGAGAGCTGAGGTAACTGTATTCAAGTCCATATTGTGGTATAGCAGTCCAGCTAGGGTTGATCTTCCTGGACCTTCCAGGCATCAAAGTCTGTTTCTCTGTCCCTCTCTCTTCTCCAATGGTCCAAGTCCATGCAGGGCCCATTTCCAACAATTACACATTGTATTAATTTTTTCCTCTGTAGCATTAGTTGTCTTACTGTCCTGGTTCTGTAGAAAAGTCTACAACCCTATAGTGAGAGAACAGAGTAAGCATCTGAATTTTGGGTGTAAGAATGAGGGATGATAGGTCCCTAGTGTAGGTTGAAAGTGCATCTCTTTTGTTTCTTGTAGACACAGACAGAAGACTGGGAGACTAATTTTTGTCTCCATAAAATAATTGTCTAAAGAAGGCAGTGTAGGAAAGAATCTTTTTTCTTCAATTTTTGCAGTGATACCAGAGTTAATTTGGTTACAAGTAAATTTATAGCTGATAGAATGTTTGAAAAGAATATATTTTCACAATTTGTGGTGCATTTTATGGCTTATCATGTTGGAATATATAGATATATACATTATTAAATCGGTTATTGCTGTTTATTTTAATTATTACAGTGTTTTTTTCAGCCAAAATCTGAACTGACAGGCCATGTGGTCAGATGATCTTCAGTGAAAAATTTAAAGAAGTAGGTGGGTATTTCCATCAGGGAATAAAAGGTGCAGGCAAAACATAATTTGACTTGCAAGAGCTTTAGACCTGCAATTTAAGGCAGTGGAAGAAATTCTGTAATTGTTGTTTCCAAATATGTAAAAAAGAGAATAGGTTTTTACACAAGCTGTTTTCACCAGTGAAATTGCAGTTTCTTCTGCAAACATGATTCTGGACCATTAAAGTCTGGGCCAGATTTCATAGTTTGGTAATAGATATGAAGAACAGAAAGTACGCATAGAGAGACAGTGAAAATTGAATGTGTTAATGATGTCACAGAAATTTGATGAAAATAAGTTGTTTTGTTTTGCTTCTGCAGTAATAATATTCAGCTTTTACACTGAAAACGCCAGTGAAGAAAAACATATTGCTCAACAGTAAATGTTATCTGTTTACCAGAGATAACTGGCTGGAAAAAAGCATATGCAAAAATTTGGTTGATTATCAGGAGCTGATGTTCTACCTTTTACAAGAATATAATGGCCAATCTTCGCGAATGAAGATTTGGGAAGGGCTCACCCCACGTGTGCCCTCCGAGCCTGCGCAGTGGATTTTTTAGGTGAGGCGCAGTGTGCGCAGAACTGGCCCCACCATTTAAGTCCTGAGGTTCATTTGCCACGGCTGAGCGAGCTTGGACAGTGACAGTGAAGTCTCCTTAGGACTATCTACAGCACCTGGTACTAACCGGGGCTGACCCTGCTTCACATCCGAGATCGGATGGCAGGGAGGTATTTAACTGCAGGGGCTGCCCATACTGAGACTCGAACTCGTGACCTTGGGAGTCAGAGACTGGAGTGCTCTCCACTACGCCACGGGACCGCCCCATTTAAAAAAAAAAAACAACAACAAAAAAAAAACTTGACAAGAATATGACTTTGAATTTCTGCTGAGAAATATAACTCAACTGAGTTTCTGCAGAGTTCTGTGATGCACAGCAGTAATTCCTTTCTGTCCTCTTTTAGACATTATGGGAAGGACTGGTCAAGTCCTCAACGTAATGCAAGTGAACAGATTTGAAAAATACAACATGATTTTATTTTAGTATCTTTCATTTCTCCATTGCAGAAAACCACTTTTGAAAGCAAGGAACTAAACTCTGGTCATTGAGTCATTATATGTCTTAAAATGAAACATAATTTTGCACTCAGTAAGAGACTTCAGGGAAACCTGAGTACAAGAATAGAATTAGGGACAGAGAATCAGCTGGGAATTTGAACAGCTCTGTTAACTCTGTCTTATCTGTAGGTGTTCTTGCAAAAATGGCCTCATTTCCAGATATGATACAGATTTTATTGAGGTTCTGAAATATTTCAAGGCATTTTTTCCTTTTCCATTCCCTTGAGTTTTTGAGAGTTGACCAGCACTGAAAGTGCCAAGATATCTTGAGAGATGTTGCTGTTCAGAAGTTTCCTGCTGGACTCAGAAGTGTTGGGAATCTTGAAAGACAAGCAGTTCTTGACTCTACTCCCATTTGCAGAGCTCAGAAGTCTGAATCTCATTTATTCCAACTAAGTCAGAGGTAATCCTACTGAATTCAAGTAGCTGTGATGCAAAGTCGAATCAGTGTAAGTGAGATCTAAATCCAGCCTTCAGAGGATTGGATATTTTTTTGTAAAGAATATTTGAAATTCAGTGTTCTTATCTAAAGTGAAAATAAATGCAAAACTTTTGAAGTTTTACTATTAGCTAGAGAGCTCCATTTTGCAAGAGAGAAGAAAGCTGGAAGAAGTATAAATATCATCCACAATAATTTTGAATATAACTTTGGAAAATCACATTCTTTCTTTGACTTTTGTGTTGCCATTTCCTCCTGGAGAAGTACAAGTTTGCTGAGCCAAATTAATCTATTGTTCTTGGTTATGTGCATAGATTTTATGGTAATTTTCCAGAGGTGAATATGGATTTTGACCACTGTTAGGAAACAGTGTTTATGTTTTCCTACTAGCGAATCACCATAAAAATTACAGCAGCTATTGTGTATCTCTGAATTTATAAGTATTGCTACTCCATCTATAGGCACTGGACATTGAGTAGTCCAGACGTTAAAGTTGATGTATATTTAACCTAACCTTAGTTTCCAGTCAAACCTCTAATAGTGAAAAGACTTCCACTTCCACACAGTCGTTCATCCCAGCCTATGCTGAGATGGGGCAGATCAGCTTTGGATGTGTCTGTCCTCCTAGTTGGATGACAGAGGGAGCCCTCACACTTTCTATAAATAAAAGAAACAATGGAGCAACAAAACTCCATCTCAGGAAACTAACCATCCTTGTCCTCAAAAAGAAAGGAAATAGATACAATGGAGACTCTTAGGTTCTTTATAATACTACTGAATTTCCATTGGTGTATCCTCAGACCCATTGGAGCAGGTTAGTGTAGACTACTCTGCAAATTTCTCCTGAGAAAGGATGTCTGATATTTTTAGGATGGATTCACAAAAGAAGCTGAAACTTAACAAATGAAATAACAGGCAATTTGGGAAACTTTAAATTGTATTATCTTTCAGTGTGATTTCTAATCTATCTTGCTCCTAGGTATTAAACAGATCTCTCTTGGAGAAGTCTTCATTCTTCTCTACACCAGTGTGGTTATTAGGGTTAGTAAGCAGACAATCAGTGTTAGCAGCAGCAGCAGCATCACTGTGGCTATAGAGAACAAGACGCTGGAGGTTCTAATTATGGAAATGTTGTCACCAATATAAGGAAATGTCACCAGCGTACTAGACTCCAGTGGCTATCTCAGTTGATTACACAAGGGCAGTTTGGAAAGACATTTTTCTATACTGGTGAAGAATGAGTTAATAGTGTATTATTTGGCAGCACAGAGGTCTGAACACTCTGGTCCATACACTTAAGTATTTTATCTAAATAACTACCCTTCTTGACCATCTGCATTAACAAACTCTCACGGTCCATAGAAGACTATGAGAGAGTAACGCTGATGAAACTGTAAGAGATGTATTAGGAAAGTAATAAATTAAAAAAATTTTCTTATGTTGTATTGCTCTAGCATTTGTTTTCTACATATTTAGTACCAAACTGAACAGAATATATGACTATTGATGTATAAATATGAAATCTTAGTTTTAGCCATTAAAAAAGTGAAGAGAAAGGGAACATCAAATTTTGCTTCAATTCATATATCAGTCCTTCTAGAAGGCTTTTGATCAGCAACCTTTCATGACCAACATTATCCCATTTTGCAATTGCAAAAATTATGTAAGAATTTCATTAAGATGCAAAAATTATCAAAACAGTCTAGTTTGTATTTTCTCAGTTCAAGGACAGGACTATTTAAGGTGCCCCAGAATATATTCTGGGAATCTCAAGCAGATATAGGTGTCAATTTGAACAGATGGTCCTGTGGTGGGCAGCTCTAGGTTGTCTGGACTCTATTCTAAAAGCAGGCTAGGACACTGATTTGTTCAAGTGATGTTGCACTGGTATAATTATTCCATTATACCAACTGCATCTCTCTTTGATGATTTGAATATTTCTATCTTTCAGTCTAACAAACTGATATAATCTTATCTATGTGAGCACTGAAGCTGAACTATCACAAGTTGATACACTTCTTTTTTCCATTCCTATTTGTCATGGCCTTTTAACTACTTTTAATTCATATGATCT
Organism: Sakesphorus luctuosus; assembly: GCA_013396695.1. Lineage (NCBI taxonomy): Eukaryota > Metazoa > Chordata > Aves > Passeriformes > Thamnophilidae > Sakesphorus > Sakesphorus luctuosus. The sequence continues at coordinate 439,593 of VWZD01007175.1, read as the reverse complement.
TATCACCAAGTCCATACGAGTAAACTTTTCAAGATATTGAAATAGATCAAACTTTCCCTTGCTTCGAAACATACAGTTTCTTGTATGATTTCTCCAGAACTGCTTTTGCACACCCTAAGGCACTCATGTTCATCTGAAGCTATTATCTGAGCCCATGCTCCTTATTTTTTTAACCTATTTAAATTCAATTAACTTTTTCAACGAAGTGTCACTACATGATTTCAGGATGAATAAAATTTTCACTTGGGGCCTTTTGTAGGTAAGGATTGTAAATGAGCATCTGAGTGCAGTAGCTGAACAGCTGTATGAAAGAGTAGTGCTCGTTGGCTGCTCACTGAACCCCTTCCAGTTTGCCAGTGCTTCACATCACTTTAACAAGTTCAGATATACCATATTGCCACTTAGCAATTTCTAAGTCAGTGATTATATTTCTAAATACAGCTTCAGTGTTCTGCATATGATCCTGTGTTCTGTTCCTTCCAAGGTCTTTCTGAATCCCTCATCTGAATACTGAATTTGGTGCTAAGAGAGGGAAAGAAAAAGATTTAAAAAAATGTTAAGGTTTTGCAAGGTTTTTATGCTTTTAACTTTGTTTCACTGGTTTTTTTCCTAAATTCTGCAAGTGGATCCATGAGGATGTTACAAATTCTTCATATTGAATTCATACTCCCCCACCAATGCTTAGAAGTACTTAATGCAGGTAAAGATGTCCTTTGTCCAGGGTCTTTTTGCTTTGTACTTCTCAGGGTTGTTCTATTTCTGAAAGTGCAATGTAGCAGCAATTATTTTCCAGCATTCTTGTTTCCCTTTGGTAAGCACAATGACTGATGGTAACCTTCTGTGCTAAACTTCTGATGTGTCAAAAGGCTATGTTCTTATAATGCCTTTCACAGGGAATTACATTCACAAGTTTTGTCTTAAACCTAACTGCTGTAATTCCTTCTTCATGTCACAGCTGCACCTTTCTAAATGGGTAAAAACAATTCATTCCAATAAATACTACTGTACTACTGCTTCTGTTTCTGTCACTACTAACTGTATCTCTAGGTGGCAATGGCAAAAATTTCTATGATAGCTTTAATGTATAAGAGACTTTAATATATGAGAATGATGCCCAAAGAGGCACAATGAAACTGCTTGGAGACATAGTCTTCATGTTTAAGCAGTAAGGTATTTATTGAAGCAACGTTAGGGAACCCTCCATTTCGCATAGGACAATAGAGTTCCAAAGTAAGCAGTGTGAAGTCAGAGTATTTATACAGTTTCTGTGAGAGATTACATCATTTTTACATGCATATTCATGTTATTGCAACACTTGATTATAATATTCATAGCAGGTGGAGTCCAGGCAGAGTCAGAGATGGAGTCGTCGTTTTAAGGAGTATTATGGGGGGAGTTCCTGTTACTTCATCTGGTAGGGGTCGCATTCCACCTCCTCATCATTTGTCAACTTTTCAACTTTACTGAATTTTGATGATTTTAATCTAGGTTGTGCCAAAGTGCTGTGTTTGAAATTTCTTATCTCTTCCTACAGGTCAGTGTGTCCTGTGCTCAGGCTATGCTTTTCCCTTATATGTTATTGTGTGCATATTTCGTATTGTTTTGGACGGACCTCAAGTCCATCTTTGGATAACTCCCAAACCTGGCTTCTATCTAGTTATAATTCCTGTGGCCAGGTTCAGAGACTATGCTTTATGTTAACTCCTTGGGTCCTGTGCATTGCTCTGTTTCAAGAACACTTTCAGGATGAATGAGGTTATGCTACAGCATCGATCCTATTGCTTTGGCTTTGGAGAAATATGTAAAAAAGGGTTTAGGCTTAAAAAGTTTTCTTAATTAATTATACTGTAACTACATTGATACGCAGATATTGTATTGAGTGTAGCTGAGATTGTGAAAGACTGAAATGGTTAATGGCTTAAACATTGTTAAAATCACTGAAGGAATTTGTCCACTGTAGAAAACTGTGTAAAGAGGCAACTGCTCACTGAAGCCCATCTCCCCTGAATATGCCTACTAATTTGGACTGTGATGGGAACTTGAGATAAGAGAAAGGTGGTGCTATCGTCCAATTATCCCGGGAGAAGAGTGTATCCACAAGTGTGAGAGACTGGACTGCTAATGGCTCAATCAAGGTGCAAGCTGATGATGTGCAAAGTAACCACCACGGTGCTAGTTACTCTGCCTTCTCTACATCATTTTGCCAGGGTCCTGACTCCCTTTAAGAATGAGCTCACATTATCCTTAATTGTCCTTTTGTTATTGATATATTTGAAGAAGCCGTTCTTGTTTTATTTGATGTCCTTGGCCAGACTTAATTCCAGGTGAGCCTTGGTCTTCCTTGACTCATTTCTACCTTGATGACCTCTCTACATTCATTCTGAGTGGCCTGACTCTGCTTTCATCTCCTGTGTATTTCCTGCTTATGCTTGAGAAATGACAGGAGTTCTTCATTCATCCACACAGGTCTCTTGCCCCCTTTGTCTGATTTCTTGAGCCTGGAGGAAGTGATCCTTGAGTATCAACCAACTGTCTTGGACCACTCTTCCCTGAAGGACCTGTTCCCATGGAATTCTTCCAAGAAGATGCCTAAGAAGGCTAAGGTTAGCCTTCCTGAAGTTCATGGTTACAATCTTGCTGTTTCCTTCTTCCTTGCTCTATGCTGAAATCCACAATCTCATGGTCACTATAGCCAAGAAGACCCTCAACGTTCACCACTCGAACAAGGCCTACCCTGTTTGCTAGTATGAGGTTGAGTTGTACCACCATTCCTTGTGGGATCCTTGACTACCTGTGCCAGGAAGTTGTCAGCAATGCTTTCCAGAAACCTCCTGGACTGTTTGTAATTTGCTGTGTTCCTTCATTCACCTGAATGAGGAGTGATCTGGCTTGTTGAGTAAAAAGGAAAATAAAGTCATAACAATGCCGTCTTGCTTCTGAAGGGCTGACCTAATGGTGAACAAGGAAACAATCACTTCTACCAATACAGTCGACTTCTACCAGTGCATTCAACTTTTTTATATATGTAGGCCCATAGTTTTCTACAATTTAATAATAGTACGGTGAGTTAATTGAATTATATTTAATCAAAGCTGAAGGATAGTAAGCATATGATGGATGAGAAGTGTCTAAAAAAGGCTGTTCCAGATTTCACTACCTGACAGCCTGGAAACTATAATTTTTCTGATCTCTTAATAACAGTTTACATCCCATTACATGTGGTCCATACTCTAAATTTCAATATTCCTTTTTTCTCTCTTGTTCACTCCAGACTTACAGATAACAAATTCATCCTGATCTTCATTTTACTTGGCTGAAAATAAGTCAGTTTCCTCTAAACTCACCTCATATAAGGGGCTGGGCATTTCTCAGAGTGTACCAGTGCTTACTCTCAACAAGTGAGTTTCTTGTACCTAAATACGTGTCATGAAAGCTGTATTTTCAGTTAGGCATCACATGACATTTACGTTTACCTAATTCACCTAGGAGCAGCTTCACTGAAATACTTTTTAATCTTATTATTCACTGCTGCTTCTTTTTGTTGGTTACTGATCTTGCTGCTGTAAGCTAATGTACCTACGTTTCTTTCCTCCTTCAGTTTTAGCTGATGTTAAAAATTCCTGTTATTTCTTCAATTTGAGATCTTGTGTTTTATTTTACCATTACATTTCTGTTTCTTTATGTTTCAAGTCATCTGGTTCTTCCTAGGTGTTATTCCACTTATCTCTTCAATGGCTTGTCCTCATGTCTAAGTTTAAAAGAAAACCAAGATATCTATCAAGGAAAGTGAGAAACCCTTCCGGATTGGGAAGCATGGCAGGGGAGGAGTGGGGGGAAAGTGTCTCCTCGAAAACCACCGCAACCTTTGAAATTAAGACTTTAATCAGAAAATGTANCATCTCTTGGCCCACCCCCCCACCCTAACCCTCTCTCCAGCCATCATGTGGGAATGCAAAGCTATTAGCCAACCTCTTTGTTTAGCCTTTGGACACGTAGCTGGCTCTGGGAGCAGGTAGGGGGATGTTNAACAAATCAAGTCCTATCTCTGCCTTCGTTTGGTGCAGTTTTATTTACAGACAGAGGGAGGTGATGCTTCACCTTGGGATGCAGCAGCTGAAGGACTCACTGGCTCCAGCAAGGCGAGGACAGAGGGTAGGGAGAGGGGCTGGTTTCAAAAACTCACTTGGGAATAGCGGCCACAGGGGATGGGCTGAAACCTTTCCTGTGGGCAGTGTAAAGACCCTCTCCCTGTCCTTTGTCTGAAA
>VWZD01007175.1:396666-435320 GCA_013396695.1 Sakesphorus luctuosus | reverse complement strand
GGCCTCCAACTCCCAAACCACAGTGTTGGTAAGGGATAGAAAAAGAAATCATGAAAGATTTTGAAACTATAACACCTCATGGCTTTGTGTTATTGGCCTGTTTCTTAATTTGGCCACAGCTTTTGTGTTAAAGAAGTGAATGAAAACAATGGCCAAATACAATTTCTAAAATACTTAGCAATATTAGAGAACAAGTAAATTTCTTGAAGGCTGTTTTTTCAAGGCAATGTCCACTCCACATCTTTCAAATCCTTTACCTCTGTTCCCACTGGCTGTTCTGCCTGTGATCCTACCTTCTGTATCACTATAAATTCTGAAAATGGACAAAGCAATCTACTCTGTAGCACAGTAGCTGAGCTTCTTTCTGGTTGAGCTTTTTGAGAAATACAATACCTCTGACAGGATATTAAGAGTTACATTTGAGTTTTGTAACTTCAATCTCCATTTCAATAAAACAGAGTATTTTCTGAGAGAATATAACTTTAGGAATTTCTTAACTTGATGAGCTACATTTACAACAGCAATCAGATCTTTCATTTTATTTAATGCAGAAAAATTCAATTAGTTAGTAACAGTTAATGTCTTTTCACTTTCACCTCATGACTAAATTCTGTCCTGAAGTTGTCTGAGCTATTTCTAAAGTTTTCATGTTGAACAATTTTGTTCCTTTCTGCTTAAGGTTTTGATAAATGATACATCTCAGCAGGCAGTTCCTGAGTTGAAGTAGTTTTGTTCTGCAGTCTTCTGGGTAATATGCAGCCTGTCAGTCAGAAAGAAATCAGTATAATTCTCTGTGTTACCATACAGATTCTACATACCCTTATCTGGGTTTTCTCTTTTCCTTAAAGAGGACACAAAATTTAGTAAATGCATGTGTTACAGACACTTCAACAGGTCAGTTCAGCTAGCAGCTATACATTTAGAAAGCAATTATGCTCTTTCCTGAAAATATAGATTATAGTTTAGCTCAAAGATGAAAGATTGATATAACATCTCAACTAGATGTTATGCTTGTATTTTATCATGTTGTTGAGATGATTTTAGGTTTTTTAGAGAATTTGTTTCATGATTATGGTAAGTCATGTATATGCATTTTGAGTTATTGTAGTGAGTTGACCCTGGCTGGATGCCAAGCACTCACCAAAGTTGCTCTATCGCTCCCCTCCACAACTGGACAGGGGAGAGAAGATATAACAAAAGGTTCATGGGCTGAGATAAGGTCCATAAGAGAATACTCAGCAAATACTATCAGGAGAAAAACAGACTTGAATTGGGGATATTAATTGATTTTATTACTGACAAAATCAGGGAAGGCAATAGAACTGGCTGGTTTCAGAGGCAGAAAATTAAAAAAGGAACTTAATGGGTGCAATATGGTTGGAGACTGATAAAATACTCTGTTTTCNAGCTTTTTGAGAAATACAATACCTCTGACAGGATATTAAGAGTTACATTTGAGTTTTGTAACTTCAATCTCCATTTCAATAAAACAGAGTATTTTCTGAGAGAATATAACTTTAGGAATTTCTTAACTTGATGAGCTACATTTACAACAGCAATCAGATCTTTCATTTTATTTAATGCAGAAAAATTCAATTAGTTAGTAACAGTTAATGTCTTTTCACTTTCACCTCATGACTAAATTCTGTCCTGAAGTTGTCTGAGCTATTTCTAAAGTTTTCATGTTGAACAATTTTGTTCCTTTCTGCTTAAGGTTTTGATAAATGATACATCTCAGCAGGCAGTTCCTGAGTTGAAGTAGTTTTGTTCTGCAGTCTTCTGGGTAATATGCAGCCTGTCAGTCAGAAAGAAATCAGTATAATTCTCTGTGTTACCATACAGATTCTACATACCCTTATCTGGGTTTTCTCTTTTCCTTAAAGAGGACACAAAATTTAGTAAATGCATGTGTTACAGACACTTCAACAGGTCAGTTCAGCTAGCAGCTATACATTTAGAAAGCAATTATGCTCTTTCCTGAAAATATAGATTATAGTTTAGGTCAAAGATGAAAGATTGATATAACATCTCAACTAGATGTTATGCTTGTATTTTATCATGTTGTTGAGATGATTTTAGGTTTTTTAGAGAATTTGTTTCATGATTATGGTAAGTCATGTATATGCATTTTGAGTTATTGTAGTGAGTTGACCCTGGCTGGATGCCAAGCACTCACCAAAGTTGCTCTATCGCTCCCCTCCACAACTGGACAAGGGAGAGAAGATATAACAAAAGGTTCATGGGCTGAGATAAGGTCCATAAGAGAATACTCAGCAAATACTATCAGGAGAAAAACAGACTTGAATTGGGGATATTAATTGATTTTATTACTGACAAAATCAGGGAAGGCAATAGAACTGGCTGGTTTCAGAGGCAGAAAATTAAAAAAGGAACTTAATGGGTGCAATATGGTTGGAGACTGATAAAATACTCTGTTTTCTTATTAGATCTTGGAGTTCCTGGGTTGAATTTTTTTTTTTTGAATGATAGCTGAAAGCATATGAATAGATACAAGCATCATCATGTTTTAGTGATTTTAGAGACGGAACATTACTAGTAGTTTCAATTATTTTTTTTTTGAGTTCAAGAAAAACATATTACTTAACAACATTCATATTTAATTAAATTTGCCTTGAAAACCATTATCACTGGCCCATTTTCCTGTAAATATACCTGAGTCTTGGATGTTGACAATATGTAAGAAAATATCACCAAGCCTTATAATATGAGGAAGAAATATAGATGATATGAATAGGAACCTGCTTCCTACTTCCCATTGATAGAAATCAGAGACTGTTTCCATAATTTAAGACTGAAATTTTAGTGTTTTTTTTTTAAATATTATGAATCTCACATGACAGAAACAACACTAACTGCGTAGTCAAACTTTGATACATTTGGTACATTTGAATGATAAACAATAAAGATCTATACTTCAGGGGAAGTTAAACCTGTCATAACCTTATGGATTATTTCAAGTTGCAGGACAGAAACTGGCAACCAGCAGCATTTTGCTTGTTAAACATAGGGGAGGTTTCTAAGATAAAATATTTTTTTAATTGCTTAGTTGTTTGGTTGGTGTGTTGTTTGTTTGTTTTAAGAGAAGCCCAACCTGAAGGGTGAACCAAGATCTTGATCATTATGGAAATTTCTGCAGGGAGACTGTAAGGCTTATGAGTGGGGCTTATGGTCCTTTATGGTAAATTACCAAGTTCTCTGGTGGATTTCAGCCTTAGCTGTAGTTTCTGGAGTTCTGCCTTGTGTCTAAGTCTATGTTGTTGCCATCCCTCTAAGTATATTTGGAGACAAAGGGTCAGGTTATTTAGGGCAAATTATAATGGTGTGTCCTAGTCAAAATTAATTACTTCTCCATGGATATTACTGTATCATGAAAAGTTCCTATGAGTGAAGAACAAGAATTCCTAAGTAACTTTTCTTAAGAATCAACTAGTCATGATTACACTTTACCAAATAGATGAGAACATGCTTATTTTGCAAAGTGTTTCTTTCCTCTACCTCATGATTTTAATTTTGGTCTGATTAATTTTCAAACAGTTGTTCTTCATCTATAAGCTCATCTCCATCAAAAAGTAGATTAACTTAGTCAGGATGATATACTTGCATGATGTGAAGGGCAAACAGAACTGTGTATCACTAGAAAACATACTGAAATTTGAGTCTGTAGTGTCTAATCAGCTTTTCAAATAGTGAAAGATGAATGATCTTTGTGAATCTTTCTGTGTGATTTGTGTAAGATTTTAATTTTTTGGTTTTTTTCTCATGAGGTGTGCTTGCTCTAGAAGAGTTGACCTTAAGAGAATATGTCCTTATCCATGCACCCACACATAAAATAGAAGCATACAGTAGCTCAGGCTATGAAAGTTAATGGAGCAGAATGCTGTACAAAATACAAAGTACCCCCTTAGATGGTCTCATGATGGAAACACTGAATGATGCAGAGAGATCTCAGTGATATAAGAATGAGCATTAGCCTTCTATCTATGGGATAGTCAAAGCATGGCTAATGTGGTTTTAGTTCTGGATGCAGTGTGTACAGCATCAAAATTACTGATAATGGGTACATGAACTTTAAAAGCACTTCTCTGAAATTACTGAGGAGCAGAAAGGGTAGCTAGCCATCCAGATGGATTTCAACAAATTTCAGCAGAGATTCATCATACTTCCTGTTGAAAGGGGAAACAAAGATTTCTTCAATGTGTGGGAATGGTCAATTAAAAGAGCTAAATTACTAATATTTTTCTGTTCCTTAGATCTTAAAGATTTTTGTGCTGAATGCAACCAGAAAGGGTATAATCAGCTATTGCAATGGATAGGGTACTCAGTGCAGAAGTGGTCAAACACTTGCATGGATTTTTTCCTACAGCCCTGAGAAGCTTCTCTCTGAGGTTGCAACCAATATAACAGCCCATCTTGCTCCTGGGAAAAAACTTCAACAAGGTATGTTTCTGTAAACAAGAAGTCTTAGTTTTGACAAATTCTGGTGAAAACTTATTTTATTGAAAAAACCTTACTGTGGCTACTGTCTGCTGTCTACAATCTACAGACTGCACTGGTTTGCTGTAGAAGGTGAAGGTTGAGGCCTGTCTTATTTAATTGCCTCTGGGACTGACTTTTTCTGCTAGGAGCTTGGGGAATACACAGCCCGTTATTTGAGGACGCTGCATGAAGATAAAATAAGCCAAGCACACAATTAAATAGCTGTCCTGTAGTCTCCTAACATTGACAAAATGAAGAGAAGATCTTATGCATGACCTTAACTGGGATATGTGTGATCAATACTGGACACAAATGAGCTGGACGAATGGCCAGGAGCTGATAAACTATCTTGGAGTTTTCTAATTGGAAAAATAGAAATTATTATGGTAATTAGTGACAGGTCTCAAAGTTATCCTAGATCGAGACTATTAGTTTGCTAAGTCCACATGCAATGTGTGAATCTGATAATCATCCTGCATTTTGTCTTTAAAACAAATAATATAAAAAAGACACATTTGCAAGTTTCTACATTACTTTTCTATTAGTCTCCTTAAGTGTCATGGGATTCAAAATCATAAACTAAAGAACACCTCTGGCACATGAAGAATTTGTGGGTGTAACAGCAGGGATGATCAGATTGGTAAGTATGGTCATTTAACTCACAGTATGATTCAGAAATATTTGGGAACCAAGTAAGCAATTTGGTTCATTCTTTTGGACCTTAGTATATCAGAGAAGCCAATGTAGAAAATAACTGTGACTTGTGTGCTCTGTCATGAAATTTTATTTAATTAAACATTTTCAAGGAATGCTTATTTCCAGATGTATTCTCCAACATCAAAATAGAGAGGAGTTTGAACCCTTTGCTTAGACAGCTTTTTCACCATGCTTGCAGGATTTCAGCTCTGATAAGACAGGGAAAACTGGGAGAAACTCTAAGATATATTTCTGGCAATATATCTAGGAATGGTTTGGGTAGGAGAGAGAAATAGCTCATCAGCACAATGTGAAAGCTATTATGAACAGAAGCAGTCAGACTTAAACATCCTTTAAAGTTAAGGGAAAGAAAAAAATCCTCAAAGTAAAACAAATAGTAAAATTGTCATCACAAACCCCCAAGTGTATATTGAAAGTCCTGTGCAGTAATCACAAACAATAACCAAAAGAGAACAAAACCCAGCTTTTCTAAACCAGAAAGTCTCTGCTTAAATTTTTTTCAGCTTTCAGTATTACCAAAAATCATAAATACAGAATTATCTCTCATTTTCTGTCTTTACAAAAATATAAGCAAATGGAGGCTTAGGTAATTTTCTACATGTTTTCAAAAGACCTTCACTTGATACAAAATGTCAGTTTTGACAAAAGAGGCTTTAGCGGAAGGAAATCAGCCCAGATGTCCACAAACAAGCCTACAAACTAAAACCAAAGGACAATATAAAATAACTGCAGAAAACATTGATGCACTGAGTACTGGAGAAGGAATCCTCTCCAGAACCATGGGAAATGCAACTCCAAATTATTCCAGATATGTGCCTGAGTGACTAACTGGTCTGGAAATGTTTTGGTCTCAGATTTGAAGCACGGAAGAGATCAATAAGTGAAGTTATACACAGAAAATGTCTCTTTTTTTTAAAAAACCCGCCCATTTGAAAGAACTTTCTTCATCATTCTCTTAATGCTTGCCTCTGTAGCATAGAGCAGAGATCATTTGGTATTACCTGGATCAGTTCAGAGTTAAAAAAATGTCCTTGGGAAAAAAAAAAGTCCCGATCTCATTTTGAAAAATGGATAGACTCCACAATGCTGTTGACCTCAGACTCAGATTGACATAATTTCATCATGTTTATTCTTGTATTGTTCAATTTCTGTTGTATATAACAAAAGTGAATAAAATAAATGAATGACAGCTGTCACATGTCCTAAGCCAGGCAGACTACTTGAAAGTCTTTTGTGGCATGAGTAAAGTATTTCTGTGACAGGCAACAGAAATATGTTTATGTCCTTGTAAAATAACCTGGGCGATTTAGAATCATTATTAACAAACAAAAGATCTCAAGGATGGATTGTTTGGGTTTGTCTCACTAGAGTTATATGAGTATGAATGACACTTGCTTCCTGAATCTACTGAGATGTGAAACACAGCAACAAACTTTCTAAGTCGAACTACTAAACAAGTAGATCTTAAAATGGACACATCAAACCCAAACATTATGAAAATCAGTGTGAAAACTCATTGTCCTAAAAGATATTCTCTGAGATCATTTGATGAGTTTCCTGATCTAGACACCCTCTATTTGTATCCATACAATGCTGCTGTCCTGAGTATGTAAGGTGAGTATTTTCAGAGACTTGATTCATGTTAGCATTCTAACTACCACAGGTTTGGCTGGTAGAGGCCCAGCAGTAAAAGGCAAATGGGAAGCTAGAAAAGAGATCATTTCTGTGGGGACTCTGGCAGGATAGTAGCTAAGAGATTGTATCAAACTTTGGACATCAGTTTCCAGGAATCGGTTTGGAAAGCATATACACCTTATATAAATAACAGGCCTGGTAGAAATTGTGTGCTAAAGATATTCTTTGCTTTCCACAGGCACAGTCTTAGCAACTCAAATGCACAAAAAATGCAAGTGAACACAGGAACTTGAAAGTAGCTTTCAAGCTGAAATGTAAAGTTTGGCAGACTAGTCTTAGTGCTACTGGCCTTCTGCAGTGTCCCTATTATTTATTCTCTTTCCCCAGGCCAAAGGGATAGTTTGTTGGTTTATGCTGATGGAAACTGGCATGAGTCAGGGCTAGATCAGCATGGTGACAGGCTGCTATGTGTGCTGCTCCTGACTGCTAGCTGTTTTGGCACCATCATGCTGAGTAATGTGCAATGTCAGTTTGACACGATGGGTTTATAGCTGGGGGAAAAGTAAAGCTCTAAGCATAGATCCTACTCTCATTTCAGTGCTCTGGCATTACTGACGATGACCTGAATGACTGAAAGGCCAGATAGGGCTTAAATTGCATTATCACCGTGCTGATTAAAAAAAAAAAAAAAAAAGGTGAGAGACGAAGAATTAGAGAAATCTACATTGCACAAAACTGTTTCTATTAGTGTGAACCTATTTTCTTTATTTTCTGTATCCTTTTTCATCTTTCAGCTTTTAAAGAAAGTGTAAACCTATATAAATAGGTGACTAGTGAATCCTTCTTCTGATTTTACTTTTATTTATGTATTCCTTTCTTTCACTCTAGACTTTAATCAGTTCTTTAACTTGTAAAGCTTTCAAATTTAAGACTTCTTACTGAGTTAGCTTTCTACAAGATCCCAAAGAAAACAAAGTCTTGGGTTGTAGTTAGTTCAATTTTGCCTTGAATAGTAGTGTATTTGAATGTTATATACTGTGGGTTAGAGGCATGTATGTTCTCAATCATTGAGTAATCTTGAACTTCACAAAAAGTGTTAAACTTCATAATCAATACATTAATATATTGATACTTAAACAAATACATTGCAGTTATCATCATAACCATTTGAACTGAAGACTGTAGACTATCATGTCTAAAATTATCCTTTCCTGGCCTGACTTAATCAGAAGTCTCTTCCATAAATGCTAAGTGAAGCCGTATAAGTATACTTACATATGTATAGGTGTATTTTAGTTCTGTGTGTCCAAAAGCAGGATTAAAATAGCCAAGTTAACGTATACAGGACAATATGCTGTACTCTTTTTGTGCTGGATTTATGCATCTATGGTATGTGTAAAGGGACAAAATTGTGAAAGGAACCTCTCAGGCTCATAAAAGAGCCAAATTTGGGGAGTTTTTTCTGTCTGTCTGTCTGTCTGTCTATCTATCTATCTCCCTACCTCCCTACCTACTTCCCTACCTACCTATCTAATAACTCAGAAAACTGTCATATTATTATGTAATAAAATTTCTATTGTTCCTGGCATATTCCATTAACAGTGTCATGTTTGTTCTATAGTAGTCTGATACAGTGCATTAAAGGGAATTAATTTTAATTACTTCACAGAAGTGTGATGACATACTCCCACTCATTATAGGAATATATAGGTGAATCTTGAAACCTTTGTAGATATAATGTAAAAATGTGTAGTCCTTATTGGTTTTGTAAACCCACCCTAGTTACAGTGTCCAGGACCATCTTCTCACTGTGTGGGTGTAACAAAAACTGTTTTCTACGCTCTTTATGCCATTTATAATGAACGGTTTATAATAAAGGACCATTTGCAGCAGCTGCCCAGGGCACACCTGACACCTCAGGCTACAAGCTGGGTGTTAGAGAACCCTACAAGGCACAGGAATATTTCTGTCTTCACACCAGTGACTCAGCTGTGTTAACTCCCCTTCAGAGAGTCGTTAGTACCTCCACACCCAGTCTGAGGGGTCATGTCTGCTAATGTGTCATCAACGATTCCAAAAATACCCCATGACTTACAGAGTTAGATCTCCCACTGTGAAACTCCTCACCCTGGGAGAGGTACTGCACATTCGTACCTGAACCTGAGCATATTTGGTCTTCAGGTCTTGACTTGGGGTGCCATTCAATGGATCTGGAGCAGGACTAGAACCTCAACAGGACTGCAACTGCCACTCTCAACTGGGCTGTGGCTATCATCCCCAACAGGTTTTCCTTTCCTTTTACTTTGTACTCAGGGGGACTACGTGGGTCTCAGCACAGGGGCTAACAAACACCATTCCGTTTGTGCCCCAGGGTGCTGGGTTACACATCTGGATTTTGTGGGCTAAAACCATTTTTCTCTCTGTATCACTGTATTAATTGCAATCTTTTCAGGAAATTGTAACTCTGATTTGTAATCTGAGTCTGGTTCATTTCTCCCACCACTTTACCTTTAAATGAGCACAAACTCCTTAGGTTATATCCTGTCAAAGGACTGCAAGGAGATCAAAGATATTAATTTGAGCAAACTAATTTATTGAAAAATGGACTGGATTATCTTTAGTGTTCTCTTCCAATTCAAACCATTCTATAATTCTATGATTCAAAGTAGGCAGTAACTGCCCAGTGAGATCAAGGTTATATGTTTCATTGCCTAAGTCTCTATTGACTGCAAAGGGCACTTGGGCCTACATAAGTTTATGTCTACATGCAGATATGTAGGTATCTTCTTTTTGACTTGAATTCTGTCTGATTGAGTCTGGATTGGTGCAAAGAACTGACTGCAAAAATGTCATTGGAAGCCTCATCTGTCTGACAGCTCCTGAGGTGTGTTTGTGCAATGGGTCAGATGTGTTCAGTGGGGTTGTACCTTAGTATGGGTGTCTTCATCGTTCAGTCCAGTATAAAGCACCAGGGTTCCCTCCCTGCTCATGGCCATGATTTTCTTACAGAGAACACATTGCATGACAAGATGAAATGTATCTAGGTTTCTGATTATAAATCTGTGGCTGGATGTGATACAAAGTACACTGTCGTTTGGTTTATCAGTCATGAGGATAGAAAGAACTGAACAAAGTAAACTGCTTTGTCAGTGATTTGCCAATTTATGTGTGGAAGAAATAATGGAAATAACGCAAAAAATGTAACATTCTCACTCAAGAAATACATTTTTTCTTTTTCCTTGACCTATCTAGATTTGTGATTGAAGATTTATAGGTAGGAAGCACAAATTTCTAAAGCAATTTACCTTGATCTTTAGATGAAATATAAGAATTTTAGTTCTGAAGAAATGTACAGGAGAAAGCTAAGCATTTAGCTATTTGAAAAGAAGATTCTCTGTCCATGTACCCTCCCCCTTATGTTTCTGCCATGGAGGAGGGATTGTTTTTCCCTTCTATAGAATAGAATTGCAGAATCATGGAATCATAGAACAGGGACGTTGGAAGGGTTGGAAGGGACATTGAAAAATTGCCTAGCTCAACATTTTGTGGGAAAGGGAACCTAAATGTGATTATCTGGAACCCTACCCAAAGGTGTCTTGAAAAACTCCAGTGATGAAATCTCCACCATATCCCTGAGAAGACTCTTTCAGTGAATGATAGATCTTAATTAAAAAAATTCCTTTTTTTATCAAGATGAAACCTCTCCTAGTGAAACTTGTACTTGCCTCTTATCGTCTCCATGTGAGTCCTGTGAAAAGAAAGCCTCCACTCTCTTTTTAGCCACCTTTTAAGTACTGGAGAATTGTGATGAGGTCTTTCTTGAACTTATTCTCCAAGGTAAAGAAGACTTGACTTTTCCATAGAGTAGGTTCTCCAGCCCTTTGATTACTTCACGGCTTGCATTCGGACCCTCTCTAGTCTCTCCACATCATCCTTTTTGAATTGTAGCGGCCAAAACTGGACACAGTACTTCAACTGGGGCCTGCAAAATGATAAGATCACATCTCTAGCTCTGCTAGTAACGCACCTGCAGGTGCAGCCCTGGATCAAATTTGCCTTTTATGTTTTTTGCAGCAATGTACTGTTGACTCGTATCCAGCTTGTTGTCCACCAGGATCCCCAGGTCCCTTTCAGCAAGACTGTTCCCAGCCATACAGATCCTAGCCTGTACTATGCTCTTTGATTTTGCTGCCCCAGCTGGAGGACCATGCATTTGTCTTTGTTAAATAAAATACAGTTCTTCTTTACCCATTGTAAATTCTTTCTCTTATCCTGATTTAAAACAAGGAAAATTTTGACATTTCAGAAAGGAAGAGAAATGACTGCCCTTCCTGACTTTTTTGGAACCTGCTTTTGCCTTTATGACTGTGCAAGTCGCATTTTCCCAGAGTTCCTGAAGCATGAATGTGGGGGTGACAGTGTGGGTGTGGATCTCTTAAGGTCTGAGGTGACTGATGAATGCATCCTTAAGGACCAGAGAACCACCTGTAGAATGTCAATGCCTTGTAACCAGTAGAATCTTTCCATGTATGTTAGGTGAACTACTGACCAATAGTGTACTAGCATGTTATATGCAGGAGTAGACAAAAATGAAGCTGTTACTAAAAATAAAGTCCTTTGTCTTCAGATCAAGTCCTTCTGATCACACTATAGCCTAAGTTGTCTCTGCCTTCTCTGACCACTGCTAAGCTAATCTACATTACCCCAATAAAGGGTGACCCCAATACATGAATGGTACTGAATATATTGCACTTAGATAATTGTAAATTGAAATAGGAAAACAAATTTTAAAAGTCAACAGGTCAACCCTCCCCCCAACTCTGTAGACCCTAAGTTTCTCAATAGAGTTTAGTTCCTTCTAGAGAGGATATATCAAGTCACATTCTTGCTACAAGGGATAATGTGATATCCTCTCTCCTGGCTTTTCCACAGCAAATTGCATATGTGGAAGTATATAAGAAAAATCTTTTTCTACATGTTTTTCCAAACTAGTAAGAAAACACAGAGAAAAAGGGCTTGCTTAGCCTCCTTGAATAATCTACATACTGTGCTCTTCAGCTTTTGGTCAGACACCACAACTCTATGAACTGTAATATAAATTTGTCATTTTCCTCTTCATGGTAAGCATTGTTTGCAGAAAAGGAAAAAGTTGTAGATTTTTTCTTTACTGCCACTATCCCTGAGGATTTTGGTACATTGCATTTTGGTGGGAAAATAATGCTCCACATTAATTGGTGTGGCAGGAATAACTCTGGTTTTCCAGCATACTGAAGCAAACAGAGTGTGGAAATTCATTGTAATTATGGAAAATTCCTCTATGTTGATGGGAAACATGGTAAGAGTAAAGCACCCTTCTAAGTAGTATCTCTTTGCACTGACCTTGGGTCAGAGAGCATTTTTTGTGTTATGGAAACAAAATTTATCTAAAAAATTTACTAAAAAGAAAAGACTATTTCAACAATATGACACTGCCAGAGGGCTTCTTTAGTAACATCAGATTGGAACAAGTGTGTGAATCTGAAGAAATTAATTTTTTTTTTCAGTATACACCCATCAAACTCTGCATAGGTTTGAACACTGAAGTCTCTCTTGTCTGCTTGCCTCAGGCCTTGATGTTGCACTCTCTTCCCACAGAACACAACAGAGTGCAGTGTAACAAAGGACAGACAAAGTCATATTTCAGTGTAGTCTGAGAGAAGTCAATAAGATAAGATTTGTTATGAGGGCACATTTATTAATGTTGTTTTCATTTTTCACTGCAGGACTCTAGCTGGAGTATAGATACAAGACGCACATTTACACAGGGACCAATTTGATGCGTCTTGCTGTGTTCAGTTCCTTGATTTGCAAGCCAATGTTATTTATAAAACAAGACACATCAAATTGAGACATGAATACATATAAATTGATGATACATTTGTTTTTTACATTTATTAGTAGTGAAACTGCTTTTCCTATATGCATATCCTTGATCTGTCCCTTTCTTTTCCACTTGATGTTGATGGGGAAAATAGTGAAAACTATGATGTTGTATGGCTCACGGAATTTTTAAAAACAAACTTTAAAATCTAAAATCAGGGTGTTAGCTGTTAGACCAGAGAGAAAAGGATTGATCAAGCATTCTTATTAATGCAGGAGAGTGCTGCTAAAAGGTAATGAGAAGGAAAAAAACGGAGGATAATTTCTAATCCTTGTCATATGCTGTTTAAACACAAATTACTCTAAGGCAAAATCTTTCTTGTGATTTCATCAAGAAACAGACAGATCAAACTGAAACTAACTAAAAATAAGATGAACTGTCTTTGTGTTTGTGTGTGTGTCAGAGAGAGAGACCTTGCATTTAATTCAGAATATTTGCATAAGAATAACTTTCCAAAGTACTTCATAAGATGAGTTAAATATTTCAGCATCACTATGAGTAATCAATATCTTCATTTTGCACAAGGAAAAATGGAAAGACAATAATTCAGAGTCTATTTTCCAGAGTCTGCAGAAAACTGTAGTAAGCCATGAATATAATTTCTTGTGCAGCGATCTTAATTTCCCAGGCCTATGGTTTTTAAACCCAAACTTTTTATTTAATAGGTTTTTGAATGTTAACAAAATCTGTCTTTGATGCCTGGTTTGGGAGAGGACTGTTAAAATGGATATTTCAAAGTCTTCTTAAAAATATATTTATGCCAAAAGAAATATATGATCCAAAAATATACCACAACTGGATTCTTGAAATATGTCATCAAATGCAAGCTTGCTTAGCAGAGAAATTTTGTGTAGTAGGATCTTGTCAGGATAAAAATAACAGATTAAAATATTTTTCTGTTTATGATGGGGAAAACAACAAAGAATTTTATGTAGCTTGTACGCAGTTAATTCATCACTCTCTGGTACAGTAAAGAGCTGAAAAGGTACTACAAAACAGCAAAAGCTTCTGTTATTTTATTAATATAATATTTTTGTATGTCATTTAGTTTTGCTGTCTACTTTTAACTTCTTAAATCGGTGCTCAAAATGGTGATGCTCAGTAAAATAGAAATGAGAAAGCCATAGTAATGGGAAGCCACTCGTGAGCATCAAAGTAATTATCAGTTGTTTTTTTAATAGATTATGTGTTGTCGTTTGGTGATTCTTATTAAATGTTATAAAAAATTGTTCTTTTACCTTTAAAATTAAATATCTTGATGTGGCCCTGACTTTAAATAGGACTAGTGAAATGTCTTTAACAAACCTTATATTACAGGTGAACTGACTGAATGATGTATAGCTTGAGCACAACAATAAAATTGGCTGTTTGGGATGAGAAAGGGGAAGAAGTTTATAAAGCCTGCAATTTAATTTTAAAATATGTGAAAAATTGGATATCCGAAATGCTACCATTTTCCTGATAGGCCTAATGTGCTATTTGATTATGTCCAGCCATTATTTTATGGTGTTAAAAACCATGCAAGATTTTGCCTGACCTTGTTGACCTCTGTCTGCCTTGGTCCTGACAAAGTAGACTGCAAAACCAGAATTATTTATATTATCAGTTAAAAATATATTTTTACCTTGCAACCCTAATTCCTTTTTGTATCTTTTTCTCCCTTTCTTTATCTCAATACTTATGCCCAGTGAATTATGAATAAGTATTGGTATAGAGAACATGAAATTTCAGATAATACTAACAATCCATCTATGACATTAAGTAAATTTATCATTTTGGCCATTGCTCTGGAAAAAAATATGGCAAAGTTTTAACTATTTCTGTCTTTTTTTATCAGAAATTTCACTTTTAAACTATTCTTAAAAATATTTTGTGAAACTGTTAATATTTCTAATTTTTATCCGATTATTCTTGACAAAGAAATGAAAGTATTCTTACTGAAACATTCACATTTGTAGTTTATTTCATACATTCATTGTTTCCTTAATGTATATGACTATGTGATCCTGTCATCAACTTGAATGTGCTCACTGAATATAATATATAGTGAATACAGGTGATATCTCACTCTTAACAATCAGATGTTCTTGAGTATCTTACGAAGGCTCTTATGGTCAACTGTTCCAGCATTATCCTATTTTTAAAAGCAGTTCATCAGTCTTCAAAGAGCAGTTTCAAAACAGATTTTCTTTTTGTTATTCAAAATATCTGACCCATTGAATCCAAAAATGAATTTTAAACAGGTTGCAATCGTGAGGGTTTCTAAAGTCAAGGGAGGGAGGTGAAGTCAGGCAAAATCAAGGAAAACTTTCCTAACTTTCAAAGGCATGGGAGGTATGTCTGACACTAGATTTCAGGTTGTGTTTCTGCGAGTTTGTCTGGGGCAATATCTATGTAAGCTGGTAAGGCAGAACAATGGGAGCGCAACTGAAGATCCAGTGTTGGTACTTCAGATATGACATCCAAACCACATGTATGCCAGAGCTTTTAGTTTACGTCAGCTCTAGTCTTGTCCTATGGACCTATTAGCAGTTAGGGCTGTTAGGAGGGCCCTGCACCTATATATTCAGATTTCATCCAGAAGGTGACCCATTTGTACAGTGCAAGATGAATTTCGGCATGAAATGAAACATAGTGGAAGATGAAGAAAGTGCTTTAAAAGTGTCATCCCAGTTTGACATAATGCATTCTAATACAGATCAGGATGAACTCTGCATTGCGTCTCTTGAAGTGGAACCCAGGAAAATGGTAAGCTCTGTGGCAGTGGTCCTTGCCATATGCTCCTGCTGCAATGGAAGAGCTTGCTGTGCAGTTCTGCAGCCTGAAAATTAAGAATTTAACCCTTGATTTCTTATACCTCTCTCAATATCATGTCCCATGTAAAAGTACATACTGAAGAATTCTGTATGCTTTTCAAGTTCTGTTTTCAGAACCATAACAACAGAAGTCTACTGAAGAACAAATGCATATATCATCTCCCACACGTTTCCACTTTGTTCCTCTACTCCTTATTTCAGTGCTTCCTATCCTTTCACTGTCTTTGCTTCCTCAGTAACTATCTACTCTTTTTTTGACCGCTATTGTTTCTCTCTTTCTCCTTATTTCCCTACTACTTCTTTCAAACTAATTCCTGTTGAAAATGATATTATTCTTTGCTTCTTTTCCTTCAGTTCTGTTTGTTATTACAGCTTTCTAAAACATTATGTAGCATTCTCACCTAGCAGTGCTTGCATTTTACCAAATAGAAGGTAAATTTAGCTATTAGTAGTTACCAGAAACAAATTCTTTTGCTTTTAAATATGGAAAATGTATTGAACATTTTCTAAATCCTCTGGAACTTCTAAAATAATTACCAGTTATTTTGTAAAGTCTTCAACAGAAGGGCTGTTTCAGTCACGCAGTGACAAAAGATGTACTTTGAATTCTTGGGCATATGCATTTTCTGGCCTGCTGGGTTATACTTGTTGAAGTTTTCACCTTAGTTAAGGTGCTTACGTAAGTTATTTTTACCTGACTTTAAAACCCTCTTGTGATACATTTCATTTTATATTGTCTGCATTGTGGGAACTTTCAATACATATCCCATTCCTATAAATCAGTGACTGCTGGAGCTTAGATTAATGAACTCTCATTAGTTATTTCCTTTGAATTTTGTTTCCTGTATAAATTTGGAGATGATTGCTAAAATAAATTACTTGTACAGGCAGTGGCTTTAAGTGCTTTTCTGTTTCCTGCTGTGGTGACAAGTGCCTCATTCAATTGTTTCAAAATGAATGCCTTAAGTGACTTTCTCCTTTTTTGAGCATCCTCCTCTGTTACAAACTTCACTGAAGCTAAAACTTAGATTTGAAGGATCATTTCTGTACATTAGGATTTACTACAGGAAGTTTTTTTCTGGAAAAGTTATCTCTCTGTAAGTTACTGCTTCAGATACATAATCCTGAAACAAATTGCAAATGCAACTTCTAATATCCTTATTGAATTAAATGTGCCAGTTCTACAAAATAGCATCGAAATCTTTTTATCACTTATATTTGGGATAAAATGTGGACTAGTCTGTATTACAAGGTGTTCTGTCTCCTCTGTAATATAAAGAATGATTTTGCGCTCTCAAAACCAAGGCTGTATTGAAAAAGAATTACTGTCATTCTACTGGAAAAAAATTCTGCAATTTCAGACTGTATTGCAGATCACAAGAAACAATAAAGCAGAACAAAGAAGCTCCTAATGAGAATTTTTTCCTCTCTGGACTCATCATGTTTACACAACGTGTTGCCAAATGCAGAATATTGCATTTTCAAGTATATATATTTTAAATATTTATGGATAGTGAATAATTCCTTTAGTAAGAGATAAAAATGATTCCTGATCCTTTAGTACACTGCAGTTATAAAGCTATTATTCAAATTCATTAGGTATTCCAGCTGTTAAATGAAAAACTCTGCAAAGGCTTTTTAAAACTTATCAAAATATTTCTAATATGGATGATCAGTTCTGACAGGTTTATAAGATTTGAGTGGTGGCAGATAAGAAATTTGAAAGTAAATTTCTGTTTCTGTAGTCATGAGGCTTATCCCTTGAGAGCACGAAACGAAACATTCAAGGTCAGGTTGGATGGGTCTCTGAGCAGCCTGATCTTGTTGATGCCCCAGCTCATTGCAGGGAGACTGGATTGGATGACTTTTAAAGGTCCCTTCCTAACCAATCTGTTCTATGATGCTCTGAACAGAATTTTGCTGGTCAGTGTTTTCTAAACAAATGCAGTCATGGGAATGCCTAAATAGTTAAATTGCCTGTCATAAAGTAATAATACATTATCCTTTACTCATAATTTTGAGATTTCCCTTTGCTGTTTTAATAAAACAGTTGTATATTTTGCTAGGAATCGGAATCCTTTTCTGGGTCATTATTTAATCTCTAACTTAGGTTGAAGTCAGGGTTTAGGTGACTTTCTTATATGAAAAGGAATTTAAGAGGAAGAGATTTTAACATTACTACAGAATAATTAAGGAAAGGCTGGTAATATTGAATAGGGCTACAAGTGATTTTCATTTTTTTTTTTTTAAAAAAAAGGAAAAATTTTCCTCACTTTTGGTGTTTTGTGC
Organism: Sakesphorus luctuosus; assembly: GCA_013396695.1. Lineage (NCBI taxonomy): Eukaryota > Metazoa > Chordata > Aves > Passeriformes > Thamnophilidae > Sakesphorus > Sakesphorus luctuosus. The sequence continues at coordinate 417,446 of VWZD01007175.1, read as the reverse complement.
ATGAGTAGTTAGATGTGATGGCAATAACAATGTGATGATCAGCAGCAATATAATAACACAAAAAAAGCCCAGTTAACTCTTTATGTTTGTTTTAACGTCTCTGTACTGTTGCTAAGGTCTGCTTTCACTTAAATGCTTTTCTTTTGTTTTGTTTTGGATTATATTTCACAGAATCACAGAATGCGCTGAGTTGAAAGGGACCCACAAGGATCATCAAGTCCAACCCTTGGTCCTGCACAGGACATCCCAAGAATCACAACATGTGCCTGAGACTATCATGCAAATGCTGCTTTACTTCTGTCAGGCTTGGTGCTGTGACCACTTCCCTGGAGAGCCTGTTCCAGTACCCAAACACTCTTTAGGTGAAGAGCCTCTTTCTAATGTCTAAGCAAGACCTAGTCTGAGACAAATTCAGTCCATTCCTTTGGGTTCTGTCTCTGCCTTGTTGGTTTTGTTATTTTTTGTATTGGTTAGACTGAGTTTAACTGAAATTTAGTTTTGGTTAAACACTGCTGTATGTTGTTCAATAATTTTACTATTCTATTACAGTGTTGTTTTGGTGCCCATTTCTTCATGCCAATCATTTTGAGATGTCCTATGAGGGACTCCATTGATTTTACATAAGCATAAGAGGTTAACCAACTAGGCTGAAACACTTGTCTGCTTTTAATTTGTATTAAAACTCAGATTTGGGTATTTGTTGGCTACTTTAGCAAAAGAAAAGGCAAAAAGATAGCTATGGAGAAAACAAGAAAATTTGGGGATTTTGTGAACAAGAGAAGCTCCTTAGTGACCAAAAGTTCCAATAAAAGTATTTTACTGCAACTTTTCATTTTTCATCATGATTATTTTCATGTCTTTTCTTAATACCATGATAAAACATCATCCCATTAAGATTTCAAATGCAAACATTCATCTCTAGTAACTAGCAATTAGCTCTAGTAACAATGCAAACCAAAAATTGCAGGCAGCATAAATTACTTTAAACTCAACTGGCCTATTTAAGTTTGCTCCAGTATTAAATTTTCTCATTACAATTGAAATTATTTTAATGTGACATATTGAATTATAATTAATATAATTAGAAATAATAAAATATTGTTCAAAGACTGTTTATGCAATAGAACTTGTTCCCATAGAAACACAGAGAAAAAGATTCAATTTATTCAGGTTTCATGGCAAATAAATATTATTCTGCTGTGCATATTTAATGCTCTCACATCTATGTTTCACAAGAATATCACAAAAAATCAATAGAGAACTGTATATAGGATAATTCTTTTACTCTTTACATGAAGATTTAGTTGTATTTATTGTAAAAAAAAAAACAAAGCAAACCAAAACAAAACAAACCCTGAGTAAATCTGTTTGTGCACCAAGAAGAGACACAGATGTTTTCTTGGTATTGATCTTCAGCAATAATGATTTCTAAGCACTGAAGAAGTGCATATGAGGATTTTGTATGATGGCCAAGGAAAAAAAAACACAAAACACCAAAAATCAGCAAAACAAAACATGGTAGAAATAGGAGACTAAAGAACTGCATCGAGACTGCCAGCAGTCAGCACAGCTTTCATCCTGTGCAAGTGCTGTTGGCTTGTGTTTGCAAAACCTCATGATTTATTTAGAATTTTAATTAAAGAAAACGCGTGATTGGAAGAGCATCCTAGCAGTACCTAGCATCTGCCAACCATGGCTAATGATTTTTACAACCTCATCTGCAAACACTCCATTAAAGAAGCTAACCATGACATGTGACACAACGGAAGAAAATGGGCGAGAGAAAACAAATCTTGCCTGCAGCTATCACTAATAAAAGAGACAGCATAAGATTAAAAAGAAAAAAAAAAGAAAAAGAAAAAGAAAAAAAGACACTGTGCAAAGTAGTGTAGCTTCAGGGCTCCATCTCAAGTGCTTGAAAATGAGGATTGTTACATACTCACAAGCATGTGAAGCATCTTGGCCTCTGGATGCTCTCTTGACAGCTTTTTCAGAATTTGCATTATTTTTCTGTTTTCCAAAGAAAAGAAAAAACAACACTTCCATTTTAAAATCAAGAGGCCCTTGAAGTTTTCAATCATATTTGTCATTTGGTCTCTCTTTTTGTAATTCTTTAAACCTAATGCTTTGCATTTGGTTGGGATTTCACTGTGCAAGATATGACATAAAATATAGGAACTCCTGGGTGCAGAGGGATATTATGGTCAGAAATGATTATTGATGGGAAATACAAAGGGGCAATGTGGCTATAACTTCCCTTCTCAATGGCTGCAGCTTTTCTTCTGGGTGTAAGTGCTCCATCTTCCTGGTCTCAAATAATTTAAATATTACAGAAACTGGATCCAATCAAGATGCTCTCCCAAGTACACCTGTGGGGATTTATCTTGCCAACCAGCAAATTCTAGCATTTTGCTTGGGGGAAAAAAAAACCCCAACAAACGTGCACACACACACACACACACACACACACACACACACACACGCACACAGAAAAGAAAAAGGTAGTAAGTGCTACAGCATTGCTAAGCTATTTCAGAATTTCAGATTTGTTGCATTCCTCTTATGTAGTTGCTGGAGATGGGAAAGAACTATTAGTGGTTGCAGCCCTTTCCCTGCCAATTCAGGGTGCTTCATTGCATTATAATTCAATAATACAACCACAATACTAATGGAGTGCATTTATCTCTGGATATCTGCTGGAGAACTCTTGAATCTTAGGTTTGACTCCTGTCCATACCAATCTATGCAGAGAAACAAGCATCACATGTGAGTGTACAGACACAACAAAATGACGGTGTGTGCTGCAACTGCTGAGCGACTTCTGAGAATCAAGCACATGGAGAACAAAGAGAAACCCCCATAAAGGTCAGATATTGTCTACTTCAGAGTTTAAGGAGTCTTGAAAATGTTGGCTAAAATAATAGAGAGTGTCATTTGACACAGAACATTTTAAGAGGCAGGTTCTTGCAATAACTAAATTGCTGCAAATCTTGACATGCATTTTGTGTGGTGTTAAAAAGTATCTCCCTGCTACTACCTAAAGAAATTCTATAGCTTGATGTATTTAATGAATGTATTAGGCTTATGGGTTATAAGACACTGTGCAAAGAGTAGAAGAAAAGAAACATGCAGAGTTTTCCATACTTTGTTCCTTTCCAGCAGTGGGAAAATGACCCTATAGAAAAACAACCTGCTTTCTTTTGGAAAATGAACAATCTCCTTAGGGAATATAGGCACTTTTCCTGGCAGATTTAGTTTTTATTCCAATCTAAAGAATAGTGTAACAATGATTTTTTTATTGTTCTGGAAGAAAGTATACCTGTACAATAAGCGTTCTTGCAGTTAATACAATCCCTTCACACCAGGCATCTTTGTTAGTTACCTTGCACTAGGTTTCACTCCATTGTCTGGCTGGCAGGCTCCAGCTACTTTTTTGTAATAATGCAGGCACATATCAGTACTTTTACAGCTGAAGTGAAAATCCTTACATTTTCTTTTGATTGTCAACCATTCTCTATACATTAAACTTCATCTAAATACTGTAATTAAGAGTATTTTTTCATGTCCCACATTTTCTCAGTGTGTTACTTTTAAATCATATGAGTATTATGGAATTGATTTACTAAGAACTGGTGAGATTTCAGAAATGTCCTCTGAGGAGATGCTTGATAAAATGTTGTGCACAGAAGCATTCAGAAAATTCAGCTGAACTTGTAGAAGAACTTAAAACACTTAAAATATTCTGTATGGATTAACAGAAAAGCCACTGTACTTATGTTGCAACACTGCTGACTACTTTGAGACAGACAGAGGAAAAAGTAATTTGAACTCAGCTCAGAAAACCCCCTATCTGCCCTTATTGCCCACCTTCCAATTTACTCATATTTCATTTGGGAACCTCACCTCAAACAAATTCAAACTAGGTAGGTTTATGAGTCACTGGAGTGGAGGAAATAGTCAGAGTGCATCTACAGGCTCAAGTTAAAAATCTCTGATTTACTTATTTTAAATTAGTCATTTTACTCCATAATTAGAAGCTGAAGATACTTGATCTGAGTTTTAAGTATCTGCATTTAGCACAAAATTGAATGGGGATTTCAGATACCCCTAGTTATGCCCAGCTCTAGCTGCAGCACCTCTGTAAATGGCAACTGTCAAAACATATATTTCAATATTTAACTTTAGACATATGAATGTAATTTTTGTGGTTCATTCTTTAATCCGTATGAACCATATCCCCATTAGAAGATCTGTTGTGTTCAAATCCTGCTTTCTTACCTGGCTGGATTCTGATGACTCTCAGCTCCAGTGTTTTGGGTGGTCAGAGTTAATCATGTCAGCCTTGTGAAAACAGTGCAGACATAGAAAACATGCCCAATTCCTTTCAATTTGTTGCATTACCTTTGCTTGATTTGTTTTCCAGGCATGGATTGATGGGCTAGAAACAATTCATTTTTCATATTTTTAGATAAATTGAAGAGGGCAATGTTTTTCTTTGTTGAAAGAACATATTTGAAATTAAATTACTATGAGACAATAGAAATCAGTTTTCAGAGCAATTTTTCAAACTCTCACATCACTCTTTAAACTTAGAAGAACTAGGGCCTTACTGGCTCTAATTAGATAGATAGATGTCTAATCTCATATTTATGGATTTCAATTTTTATATCGCTCAAGCTACATTTTGAAAGTCCATGCCAGATTCTTTTACATGTCAGCTGGTTTGTAAGGGAAGATATAATCTATTGGCCTTGAAAAAATTATTTTGTTGGCAGAGAAGTTTTCAAACTCTGTTTCTAAAGAGGTGCCTCTTACTGTTCTGTGAAGGAGGAGCAGTCATTGTAATCAGGCCCTTGTCAGCTCTTGATGAGTTATCTTAGAGAATTATAGAATATGCTGAATGATTCCCTATTGGTAATTTAATATATATAGTTTTTAATAATTGATAGCCACAATGATACACAATGGCAGTATAGAATGGAGGATGGTTCTACAAATTACTAATTAAAGGTAGGCTAAAATGATCCAGCATGTGGGAAAGATAATCACAGTGAGTTTTACGGGGGGCTTTGTTGGTGTGTGGAGGGTTTGTTGTTTTTTTTAGTTTGGTTGGTTTTGGTTTTTTTTTTTTGGGTTGGGGTTTTTTTTTCATTATGAAATCTAAACCTATTGAAAATCAGGTTTGCACCTGGCCTTTTTATGGGTGGATAGTCGCCTACCTTTTTCTAGAGACCAGAAAGAACCACATGCCCTGGTCTCTATGCTGGCATATGAGACTCTTTGGTCATTGCAGAACAGTAGGGTAGATTCAATAGGACCAATTATACTGTAGGTTCATGGTACCAAACCTGGCAATGCTGTGCATGAGTCAGCACATAACATCCTTCCAAAAAAATGAATACACAGCATAGCTGCACCTGCAGCCCTGGCCCAAGTCACTTTTCTTTTGCCCTTTTCCATTTTGAAATTCAAATCTATCTCCTGTCCACATTCTGTTATTCACAAGTAAATTATTTGGCTTGTGGATTAAATGTACTCAGTGTCCCATCAAGTAGGAACTTTCATTAAATGTAGTGTGGTGCTATTATCCCTCTCCCTATCATATGACTTGGTGCTATTGATTGGAAGTTGGACTCTTTATTTCAAATCCAAAGACACTACATTTACCAAATGCAGTAATGGTTTAAGTTAATGCTTTTATCTGATTTATGGCACTCCATATATGCCCTCTGCTACCTCACTCTTTTGCCTGATATAAAGTAAACCTAGAGAATCCATCTGGATTTTTGCATTTTGCCTGGCAATTTTCATTGTTTGACAAATACATAAGCAGTGGGCAGCTCCAAAGACATCTTCAAGAATGGATTTAACTGTGCTGTGCTATGTTTCTTCTTGAGTTTGAAATTTATTCTGCTGATGTGCATATCACAGGTGAAAATGATATCTAAACTTGGTGAGAGGAAAGTATTATTTGTGTTGAGACTGCCTGCAGTGTTTTGTTCACAATGAACCGATGCATTACCTTGTTTGTATTTTTTTTTAATCTACTGGTGTATATTTCACAGGAGGCAGAATTGCACTGTAGAATGTTGATTTGAAAATAATAGCCATTATCATTACTTAGAATCATCCTTCTATCCAGATGTCTAAAGTGGCAGACTGTTGTAAACCTTATAAAGCAAAATGTGAAATTACTAAACTAGTAAGAAAGAATGTCTTGAACTTACTGTTTTTCTATTTTTACTGACACTCTATGTTTGACCTTCCAGAATTGTATCATAGTGTGTTGAATATTCTATTTGACATGAGACAGACACTGAAGGGATTATATGTAATAAGCTAGTTACGGTTTAATATTTGGAATTAATCTTGTGGCGAGTGTCAACTGTATTACAAGTACCTATGTGATTCCTGATTTTGGGGTCTGGAAAGGTTGGATTGATGGACCAAGGACAGTGGTATGAGATTCAACAAGGCCAAGTGCAGGGTCCTGGACTTGGGTCACAACAACCCCACTCAACACTACAGGCTGGGGACAGAGGGGCTGGAAAGCTGCCTGGTAGAAAATAACCTGGAGGGGCTGGTTGGCAGATGGCTAAACGTGAGCCAGCAGGCAGCAATATTGCCCTATCATATCAAACACTATCATGCAAAACAATTACATATATTTGTAACCTGAGGAAATGTTTCTGCATTTTCCCAGCTGAAAGATGTTTTGTTCAGATTTTGTTCTTGAAGCTTTCTACTTCTATTTACCATTGTCTTTGAAAGTCCATCTACTGTGAGAAACTCCCCATTGGAAACATGTTTTCCATGTATAATGTACTTGAAAATTTCAAATGCTGGCATACAAGCTTTTTTTGTGGTTTGGTGTTGTTGTGGGTTTTGTTTGTTTGTTCGTTGGTTTTGGGGTGGGTTTTTTTTCTTTTTTTTTTTTTTTGTCGTAATCCAGAATGTTTCAGATTGTACTCTGTTTCTGCCATGACCACATTCTGCATGTGGACACATTCAAAAATACCATTCTCTTTTTCTCTCTTTTATAAAATGGTTAGCTAGTAGTTATTTATATGTATATATTTGGTTTAGGGCTTATTGTACTAGACAGTGTTTTCCTTTGTGCAAATCTTACCACAAGCTATCATTGATGGAGACGTTCAAGCTATAGTGAATGTGTCCGCAGGTTTGGTTTTTTTGGTTTTTTTGTGGCTTTTTGCAAGAGGAATGAAACATTGTAACTGATTCAGAATAGTTGGGTATTACTAGGTTTTGGTTGGTGGCTGACACTGTATCATCTTATACTGATGTGTCTGAACCTCTAAAACATTCTTCACAGATACCTAGGGCTTTCAGTTTCTGTAGCAAGCTTGTCAATAAGATGGCTTGATTCTACTGGCAACAGCTAGGTAGTGGAAACTTGCAAAGGGCTAGTAATATACATCACAGAATCTGGTGTTGGAAGGAACCCACAAGGATCATTGAGTCCAAATCTTGGCCCTGCACAGAACCATTCCCAAGAGTCACATCATATAGGAGTAAACAAAAACATTGCAAAATATCATTGCTAGTGTCCAGTGGTTGTCATCAGCATGAAGAAATCTTTGTTGCTCTGCTTTCCTTGCAGCTCTCTTACTGACCATATTGTTGGTGTTGATGTCCTGCAGCCTCCCCAGTCTCCTTCCAGTGTGGATTCTCACTTGCACTTTTCTGCAAAAGGAAACATGGCAGATGACTGCAGGGACTAAGGAGAATAAAAATCTGAAGGAGAACAGTGGAATGTTATCTTTTTTTTTTTTCCTTCCTTCCACACCTCCCCCTCTCTACCCCTCCTTTTTTTCTTTTTCTCTGAGTCAAGTACTAAAATTTCCAGAAGACACCGAAAAATGACAGGTCATATCTAAAACCCAAGCATGTCTTGTGTGGTGGAAAAGGGCAAAGTAGTAACCCATTAATTATGGGTGGTGCAGAGTGTGTTCTCAGATGAGGAGAAAGAGATATAGAAGCTCAAACTGTGTACCTCCTCCTCCTCCTTTCATATTGATCTGTGAATATATTATATATCTGCTAGATTCAGTGACACTGAGTGGAATAAAATGACAGTGCCAGTGTGCAGAGCATTTTCTCCAATTTGCAGCTAATCATTTTGGTAATGTATGTGTTAAATAATCTCTGTAAACCTCTGAAAACACAGCTTAATGAATACTCATTCATATGCTTGAACATAAATGATTACAAAGATTCCATATTACTACAGGCAATTAATTTATACTTATTTAAGATTTACTTTTTCATGGCCAGCAGGGATATATCCCTCCTGGGTTGTGACCAGATGTTTAAACATGAAGACTGTAATTTTAGCTTTTATAGCAAGTATATGCCTCAGTAGTAATGGATTTGACTCTTTCCAGCAAGCATCTCAAATCCTGCAATTTGGTGGTCAGCTTAAGGAGAAATAAATGCTCTGCAAATGAGTAAAAACCTGCCTGCATTTCATATCAGCGAATCCTCCGGAGCCAGCTGCATGACTAATGGAATCAGCTGCTGGTCTTTTCACCCGTGGGGATCACATTCTCTCAATAAAATAACTACAGTCTCACAGTCTGATATAGTTTGGGAAGAAGTAAATTTTGGACTCACTGAAGCACAAACCTTTCAAGCAACATGTTTAGTTAGGAGTGAATGAGTCCAGCGTTGAAGCTGGTAGCAAAGAGGAGAGATGCCTGGAATCTATTTGCAGCTCTGTCATTGACTCCCAGTAGGAGCACAGATGCATTCAAGTACTTGAATCTCATTCTTGCTTTTTCAGGATCCACCTCCAGCAAGCTCTGTTTAATAAACATTTGCTACTGCAATATTCCTGCCCCCTGTTTTATATGCTTGTGAATCTAAGGCACTTAAAGATACAGTTCCCAAGGCTGCTTCTTCATTCCCTGCCAAAACTTAGTATCACTTCACAAACAACATATGATCTTAAATACTTACAACAAATCTGTTAACCAGAAAAAGCAACTACAGATTTGGGGTTTTTTAAATCCATGCAGAATTCTGCATCATTGCTTGGACTTTTTCAAATATAAATCTTACTCATTATTTCTGCAAGGACTAGTTGCAAAATCTGTGTCACAGCTTTGGAGGCTCAAATATCAAGATGGCAAGTTTTTACGTATTTTCACAGGAAAGGACGGTCATGCATACCCGGCATTTCAGAATCACTGTCAGCTATGTCTGGAAAAGTAGGGACTTGAAGATAAGACTCTAAAGTCCTACATACATGTCTCAGGCAGATAACACCTCCTCTTCAAAGGTAGAGATTTTCCTTGTCATTTCTTGAATCAGGATTTTCCTCCTGTTCATTTCCACCAAAATTCATATTTTGACTTATAATTATGGGGTTTTATGGGGCTTTTCGTTAGTTATTTTTTTGGAAAAGAAAGTCTTGCTGTTCACCTTTAGTAATTTCCTAGTGCTTGGTTGGCTTAATTAAAACTTGTTAATGCAAAGATGTGTCTTCCAATGAAATGTTAAATTCAGCACCCTTTGTATGACCCTTTTGGAAGCTAAGATCTGTTCCTCTTGAAGCATGTCTGTTTGGAAACAATCTGATGTGACACTGGGCCAATGCCTGCAATATGGACACTGCAGCTGGGTCCTTCTGCACTCCTGTACTACCACAGGCTGAAGATAATTAAAAAAAACCCCAGCTGTTCCCAGACCTGCCTCTTTGTTTCCTGAGCAAGGTGTAATATACAGCAAAGAACATACAATCCCTAATATCTATAGCTGTAAGCTGACAGAGACTAAAATTATTGTTTTTACAGTTATTTCAGCCTCTTTATAAAAATCCCTGGTCTCTCTGAATGTGTCTAATATTGGGGCACATTATTATAGTTCTTAGCTATTTACATGATAAATCATGTTTTATTGAATTCATGTTTCTTCAAGGTCATATGGAATTTAAAAGACCAGCTAACAGACATGCTTGATAGCATGAGGATGGAGCATTTATGCTTCCTGCAGGAAAGAAAGAAAGAAAGAAACAGAAGTGATCTAGGGAGTCAGCATTTCTAGGAAAGTAATTTGGTTTCTGGCTACCCAAGCCCTGCGTTATTGCTGTGCTTGCCTTGCACCAGGCTACTTGGAGAACAGGTACTGAGCTCTGGCAGATCAGACTCCCATGCTTCAGACATAGACATGGAAATGTCATTTTTTAAATTTTAGCAATATATCAGGAGAAATTAATTTTCCTTTAACCCTCTAAAGGACATTTTTGTATGTTCTCAAGCAGCAAGCAGGTATTTTACAATTTTCTAAACCAATGGTATCCATCGAAGTATACCATTTTAGTAAATCTGGAACAATTTCTCCTCCATTTCATTCAAATCTCTCCTCCAGGAGCAAAAATTCATACCTGGGAATGTACAGGCTTGTTGGAGAGTGGTTTTGTGCTGGCTATTGTTCTGAGGGGAGGACTGTTGAGTGGTGGTAATGGAGAGGTGCCTTACTTTGCCTCAGACTTAAGGCAGCTCTGAAGCTTATTCCACTATCCTGTCAGGACAAGGCACTAGCACTTGAAAACTCCTCTCAGGGCTGTGAGGTTTTCTTGCAGCTCTGGCTTTCCAAACACAGAGTTAAATGTTTTATACCCAGATATCTGCCAAATCCCTATCTGAGCTATCTGGAGAAACTCTGACATTTCAAGTAGTCAGGGTGGATAAGGCTGTCTTTGCCAGGGGCAGAATGTTGGCATTATCATGACTTGTGGAGCTGGCCCTGGTGATACCTACAGCATCTTGCAAGACCCAGCACCAAGCGAGTCCAGCCTCATAGTCTGCTCATGCAGCAAGTGTGGGTGCAGGCCCAGGCAAGGCCAATGGTTGCCTTTTGAAGTATATAGAAAGTAAAATCCTGAATGTGAGAGTGCCCTTGGCACCTGGCAGGCAGCTCACTTGGTGTGGGACTACAGCAACTGTGTGGATGGGAGGTGAAGCCTCCAGGGAGTCCCTCAGCTGAGTACTCTTTTTACATTGAATCAGTAATGAGTGGTGCTGCAAAATGTTGTGTTATCAGCAGAAAGTCTTGTACTCTGTCCCTCTTTTGAAGCAAATCAGTGTCAGATTAACTTCTATATAAGAAATAGTTATGCTGAAAATAATACGTGAGGCAGTTAGGTAAATCATATTGTGTCCTGTAAGGGGTAATATCTTATGTATAAGCTAAGATGTTCATAAATGCAGAAAATCCTTGTAAGTGAATAAAAATAGGAAAATGTTTTGAAAGCTCAAAGTAACTTCAGGTAAAATGAGCACTAGAAGCAGCAAGTCATCCAGGTCCCTGCAGAACACACAGTGTTATCTGTTCTACGCACAACAAGCTAAGCTGCTCAGAGGGGTGAGCAAAACTAAACCTGCTGCCTCCTGATTGGTATTTAGTTAGCTAGCACAGCCACTTGCTGCTTCTGCAAGTCTGATAACAGGGACAGTTGTTATTTTGATGGGACTCCTTTCCTCTGGTCTTTGGCACAGCTTCTCTCTCAATGAAGCCCTTGCAGAAATGCAGTCCTGTCTGCCAGTCCTGGGGCTCTGCATGGCCCTGCTGGAAATGGATCATGCTTCTCTCTGCAAGAACCCTTTTCTTGCCCTGGGTTTTCTGCTTCCAGAAGTAGCAGGATACTCTGATGTGACACTGTTGATGTAGCTTATCAATGCAGCTGGTAGGTAAGGCCATTACCAAGGTTCAGAGAATTATTTTATCTCTCTGAATGACTCTTTCATACCAGTTCCATTCAGAAGTTTTTCTGATTGAGTAGGTCAAAGGCTAAGCATGTTATACGTGTTGAAATATTAATGTACATGGGATTTGATTTTAAGAGGAGGCATGCTCTCCCTCCTCATCTCACAAATCTTGTTTCTCCCTGAGAAAAACAAAGATACCTGAAGACTGAGCAAGTTCCAAAGGTATTCTCAACCCTTAAAAAAAAAAAGAAAAAAAAATCAGTGAAACATTTAAGCCAAACAAGACCTGGGATAAGTAAAAGTGGGAGAACAAAGCAAACCCATCCATAGATCAGGTCACGCGCCCTTTCACTTTGTATCTTGCTGGTTGAGGAAATGCATTTAGTTTGGCTTTCATCTCCTTGAGATTGCTGTTCCTTCCTTATGGGCAGCTGGAGATTTGGGCTATGAAAGAAAAGTTAGCAGCTATTTGCTCTGTGTATGGAAATGTCTACTTCTGACCTAGAATTAATCAAAGGAGCAAAGCAATAATGGCAATGAAAGAGCCGTTGGAGTTGCTCTGCTCAGTAATGAGAAGATGCAGTCATGCTGGATGCAATTGCTAAGGCAAATTAAAGCAGCTGAGAGGGGAAAAGTCAATCATGTCACTATTCTCCCTCTTCTATAACTTAACTGCCTTACAAGTCAAAAATGTAACTGCTCACCCAAGACATTCCTAGACATGCACAGACACAAACATGCAAAATAATATGTAAAACAAGGTCTGATTGCTCAAAGTATTTTATGTATGGAGCAACTTTTCTGGCTGAGAGTAAGCTCTGTTCTTCACAGCACCTTACTGATAACAGATATCCTTGACTAAACAGTAATAAATTAACTGTTAGTTTTAGTGAACTTTTTTTCTTTTCCTCTAAGGCACTAGTAACCAAAACATAAAAGCATTAGATACGTTTGAAAGTGATTTTGAAGCTGTTGGATAGATGAGGGCAGATACTTGAATTGTGACTTAAATCTTTGAATATGTGACTACCTCTATTTTAAAGAACAACAGATATGAGACTTTTTTATTTTAAATTTTGGGGGGTTGGGGTTTTTTTGGTGGGTTTTCGGTGTTTTTTTCTTTTGTGTTTTTTCTTTGTTTTGTTTTGTTGTTGTTTTTGTTTTGTTTTGTTTTGTGGGGTTTTTTTTGTTTGTTTGTTTTTTTTAATGGGGCTATGGCATATTCTTCTAGGGAAGGCTACTTTCTGGTGAACCAAAAGAGAGATGGAGTGATTAAATGCAGTAAATTCAGTTTGGTAAAAAAACACATATTTTCTTTATGTGACATAGAATTAAAAAGCTACTAAAATCAAAAAGTATGTCAGTTTGTTTCATAATTAGCAAAGGGTTTTAAGCATTAGCAGTAAGTGATGTCCCATTTGAAAATATAATAATTTAGAATTTACCTTTTTTATTATTTTTTTTTAATCTACAGTGTGTTTGGAAAAGACTTGTCCATGGCAGACTGTCCTGTACCCTCCTTAAAACAGAAGCACGTCAAAACTCTTTTGGAAGATTCTGATAATTAGGATATTGAAATTGATGGACTCAGGTCACATCTGGTCTTACTTTTATCCCTTTGGCAGAAAATATGGAAATAGATGCTGACTTAATGAGCATATGCAAAAGAAGGGACCTTTTTGAAAGAAACAGAGAGGAGGAAGGAAGGGTGGGGTAAGGAAGGATGAGCAAACAAAATCAGAAGTCTGTTAAAGCTGAGGTATCCAGAAGATATCTGCATGCTAGGTCCAGTCTCAGTTACATGTACAGAGGATACAGATGCTAAGAATATGTCTGAAAACCTTTAAATTCGTGTCTTTTCAGATCCAGAATGAGCTTTATGATTAGCCCATGATGTCAATAGAACTGAACCAAAATCCAGTTATAAATCTTAAACTCAAGGGAAATTTATTTTGCATTTAAGCACAGTAGCTTGGTACCATTCTAAATTTACAAGTGGTCAGCATTTTATTCATGCCATGAAAACCATCACACCACTGGCAGTGATGGGACTTACTTGAGGATAAAAGATAGTCTGCTTTATAAAAAGAATACCTAAGATTGTTGAAATACTTTTAAAATTATGAATTAGTTTTATCTGACACACAGAAGCCTCAGTTGCCTAGTAAAATTAAATAGGTGTGAATTTATGTGGTTGTTCCTTTTCATTAAATCACTGGTAATTAAACATGACTTTTTGATCAACTTACACTCTCTCTGATGTATATAGTTTGCTTATCCTTTATCACTGCTAATGATGATATTCACAAATACAATTAATATTTGTAATGAATGTGAAACACTTTTTAATAGGCAATCCAGACTTTGTATTCATAATGGTTTGTACCATTAGACTGGATAGCTACTTGTAAAGAAACAATTCCATTACATGGTTCTAGATTCACTTCACTTTAGCTGCAGTCTGATGGCTTTTCTTTATATTTTAAAACAAAAGACTTATAAATATCCCTGTGATATTCCTGGAAAGATTTCTATTGGTTTCTTACATGATAGGTACCCTCTTAGGCCAATTTTTGTGGTGGTGTTTTTTTTTTTTTTAATCGAGAAAATGCGGCAATAAATTTGTCAACATTTAGAAACTATTTCCTTTGTGTATTGGTTTCAATTTTCAATTGAGATAAAAGCACTTTTCTCCTCGTAGTAGACCACAGCATAGTGTCATTCTAATGTTTTATTTGGAGTATCTTTCATTCCCTTTAATCCACTGAAATGTCTGGTTGCTTGTTTAAACACATAGGAGTGATGGCTTCATTGAACTATCCCATTCATCAACTGTTCAATTCATGCCTGCCACTGCCTTGCCTTGATAATCTGTTGCCAAAATCTGTCAGACAAAAAGAAGTTCTTCTTGCCTTAGTGAGAAATGTCTCACTTTTTTTCTTTTGTCACAGATTTATATTAAGTAGCCACAGCACCATCAATACAGTGTTGTTCCAGCAGTTTTGGCCAGCAGGTGAGGATATAGGTTTGTGCCACTGCTTTGCAAGTCAGGGCTGGAAGACAAAAGCTCAGTCCAGACACAGTACTGTCACATCATTAGGGTGCTGTATCATGATATCTAGATCTATTTAGACTGTACTAGCTCAGGTCCCATGCCATGCTAATGCTCTTACAGGCTCTCAAACATTTTATCTCTGGCTCTGGTGCTCCATAGTCTGCTCTCTTCTTTTGGGTGCTGCAGCACTCTATCCTCTTCTTCTGTACCTCAAACTCCTGAGGACATTAACTCTTGGCAAAGTTTTTTGCCTGTTTAATTTTTCCATGTCCTATTTAATAAACTTTGAATCCTTTCGACCATTTTCGTGAGACACACAAAGAATGTTCTCAAAGACATGAAGATTCTTGGTATTTTCTGGAGTTAAAAAGCAAACTCATTGCCACTACTAAAAGAATACCAGTGAAAGCTTAAATCTTAATGGATATCCAAAATTTCACATAGATGGAGGGGAAGATGGTTAAACTTTCATCATTGTTCATGTTGTGTCAGGATGGACTGGTTTTGGATAAAGATATTTCTTTAAAGCAAGGAACCCTTCACCTTATCCAGAATCTCTTTATGATTTTAATGTTTTAGGGAGCAAATTAGAAAGTACATTTTTCCCCTCTTAAACCATACAAAAACATTGTGGGGCAGCACCATGATAAAATAGAGCTGTCAACTCCTTTACTTTTGTGATACATTCATCTAGTTCAGCAGAGCTTATTACAGCAGGTTTTGTTGGGAAATGGGTTAACATTATGCAGTATTTTATACTACAGCCATCAGATCCATGCAAATTCAGTTATGTGAAGCTTCCTCTAGCCTGATAGCTAGAGGAAATAAATGTACAAATTAAATCTTTATCCACATCCAAATGTTGTTTTTAAATGATACTGAACAGCGTGAAAATCTTCCAGCTTAAATAATGAACTATGAAACAAAACAAGAAGCACTGCTGGAACCCTCCTAGATAAATTCTTGGGTATTTGGGGGGTTTTATGCTTCTATATTTCCTTAATGGTTACTTATTATTTTCTTTGTCCTTACAATTGTAAAATTCTAACTTGAAACATTAGTTGTTTCCAACCACCCAGAGTAAGAATATAGGTATTCTCTTTCTAAGTATTTTTCCTGGAACCACTTGCATGATGTTGATCTTTTGTGTTGTCCCACTGGAAGAAGACTGAAATACATCACAATATCGGAATTGGCTCTAGTACATCAGGCTAGTTAAAATTTTCACCCTGATGGTGACTTCTTAAGCTCTGTTTGGAATGCAATGGTCGAAGAATGGAGAAAAAAAATGTGTCTATAAAGCAGAAAGCTTGAAACCTGCTCTACAAAAAAATTCTGAAGATTAGATACTTCAGAATTAATACTTATCTTCCTGTTTGGTGCTAACGATGCCAGTGGTGGAGCTCCAATAGTGATCTTTTCCCAGATAAAACTAGAAAGAAAGAATTTTCAATGCCTGTAAGATCTATAGAGAAACATGAAATAGTTGATAAAAGGTCTTCTGTCTGCCTGTTTTGAGTACCCTGAAATCTGTCCTGCTTGTGTTGTTGAAATGCTCAAAATCTAAAATTCAGATTCTTTGTATACAGATCATTCCCTCACATATCTGCTTTATTGAAAGGGAAGTGTAGTTTAATATTACTTATTAGTTGATCAAATATAGATAGAATTATAAAATTTGAATTTGTACATAACTGTACATGATGTGAGACTGACAGTAAAAAGGACATAGGAGAAACAACATAAAATGAAAAAAAGAGAACCATGGGAAGACTGAAGAAACAAAATTTATGTTTAATCTCTTTAAAAGAGATATCTCCAGAGACACAAGAATTGAACCTTCAAAGTAGTGCTCCTAAATGAAATCACTAGCTACTGTTCATTGAACACAAACCAATGGATTAAGGAAAGATGTTCAAAGAGGACAATAACCACAGAATCATAGAATCACAGAATATATTGAGTTGGAAGGGACCCACAGTTTCAACTCCTGGTCCTGCACAGACCATTCCCAAGAGTCACACCATGTGTCTGAGTATTGTCTAAACACTGTTTGAACTCTGTGAGACTTGGTGCTGTGATTACTTTTCTGTGGAGCCTGTTCCAGTGCCCAACCACCCTCTGGGCAATGGAGAGTGAAAAAAATCCTACTGCTACATGGATTCCTAAAGGCACTACTCAAACCCAGAGTTATCCAGAAGCAGTGTAATGCTGGGAGAAAGATTAATTCACAAAATTGATATTTAACTGTTATTTATTTACAACAAAGCAAAAGCCCAGACTTCACTAGAACAATTATTTTATATTAAATAATAATTAATTACTAACATATAGCAACTGAAAAGTAATTACCATGGTGTTGGTATGTAGTATTTAATTTCCCCATCTCAGCAGATGGCTTTTTAATATTTTTGTCATTAACTAATATAGAGAAATGTCTTCTTGAATAAAAATAAAATTGATATTTGAGGACTATCACTTAATCATTTACTTTCATTATTTCCAATAGGGTTCTTTAGAGCCCTGCCTGGTTTTTTTCTTCCTTCCTTCTTGTCTTTCTGCCTGAGGATACTAATAACAATGAAGTGAGAATAGAAAGTCATAAGAATCATTTCATTCTTTGGCAGGTAGTAAAATCTCTTCTCTTTCTATACTGCACAGAATGTGTCTGTGATTAGGTAACAAATTTAATAAAACAAAGCATATTGGTTGCCAAAGGGGTTTTTTTTTTCTTCCCAAACTAATGGTGCTAAGCACTGTAGGAGGCTGTAAAAAGTAAAGCTACTTCTTCAGACAGCTGTCATCTGCAAGAGTGATCCAGATGTCATGAAAAACATAGCTATGGAAAAACCATAGGATTATAATATCAAAGATAATGCCTAGCGGGTAATTCTGATGGGATGCAACTGTTCTAGATGTTACTGTAAGTCAGGTATTCGTGAAAACATGTGGATATTTGGTCATCACATGTGGATATTTGATCACCTTCATTGTTTTACAGCATTTTGCATCCAGGGATCTCCAAGCACTGTATCAGTGGCAAATATTTAAAACAAGCACCTCATTTGTGAATCCATCTAATGCAAAAACTAAATAGAAAATGGCTATCATACATAGACAAATTTATGTTTTAAAATTCATTTGTTCTTATTTGCAATAGAGTGTTAAAATTCTGCATCAAAGAAAAATTTTGAAAGAATTTAATAACTATTAAACCAGGATGTTCAAAAATGTGAACACTTTCCCCATATGGTAGAAGTTATAAATCTAATATATGTTTATTGTTATTTTAATATTAATACTACAGAATTTAAAGCATTTCCACTATATCTAAACAAAACACTTCAGCATTTTCCATGTTAGTGAAACAAGTAAGCAGAAATTATTTGTTTTGACACTTCTCCCCCAAATATAATCAAATTGGACACTTCTTATGAAATGTTTTCATTCCCAAGTAACTACAGTTTTTCTGACAGGCCTCTCTCTGTCCCACCAGCTATTTTACCCAGCTTAGAGCTGCTTTCTATTTTAACTAAGGCCCAAAGGACATGCTTTCTAGATCACACTGCACTTGGTGACTTGTCTTGCATTAGAGCTCCCGGCTTGAAATATTTATTCTCATCATGAGAGAAGGAATTTGGGTATGTTCTTCCTTGACAGCTGCATTAGCCTGTCACATCCTGCAAGAACAAGAGTCTCAGTATTCAGTATGTTCAAGAGGTAAAGATATGTCTGGCCACACCCTTTTAAAAACTGGGACTAGGCTTGAGATACCATAAAATTCCTTCTAGTTTTCCATCAGAGGTGGGACATTGACGTGTTGGAGAAAGTCCAGAGGAGGCCCATGAAGTGGGTTAAAGGCTTGGAGCACCTTTCCTATGAGGAAATGCTAAGAGAATTGAGATTGTTCAGTATGGAGAAGAGAAGGCTTTGGAGTGACCTAATTCTGGCCTTCCAGTACCTGAAAGGAGCCTACAAGAAAGACAGAAAGAGATTTTACAAGAGCATATAGTAATGGGACAAGAGGGAAAAGCTTCAGACTCAAAGAGGGTAGGTTTAGATTAGATATTAGGAAGAAATTGTTCACTGTAAAGGTGGTAGTGCTCTGGAATTGGTTGTCCAGAGAAGTTGTGAATGTCCGATCCCTGAAAATGTTGTATGAGGGCCTGAAAAACCTGCTGTAGTGAAAAATGACCCTGTCCACACCAAGGGGGTTGGAACTAGATGATCTCTCAGACCCCTTCTAACCCAGGACATTCTATGATTCTCTGTTCAGATAATGGATTAGCACCTAGACATTTATGAAACAGAATGCTATTTCATAGACGATTAATCTGTCCATATTTTCATTTGGACTTTGAAGAAACGTTTATCCCAATGTTCTTGCTCCTATGGGAAATATTTATTTGATCACTGCTGTTTTTCTTGGTAGGTAAAAGGAAACTAATCCGTGACAATATGGTATCTGCTGTAATGAATGGAACAACAGCTCTAGTTAAAAGACTTTTACACTGGATTAGGAGCTTACTATGGAAATTCCAATTCTCAAATAAAACTCATCCCAGTGTCTAAATCCAAAGATTGATTGTGTTTTAAAGATCTTCTACCCAGTGATTGTGTTGCAATTAGAGTTGTTGCTGCAATTGATTTAAAGTAGTTGCTAAAATAGTAGCTGTTCAATCATCTATATTTAACCATCTTGGTATGTCCATTCAGTTCTTGGTATAAACATTAAAAAAATCAAGGTAAAATAACTCTCACAGTCTATTTTCACAGTCTCACAGTCTTGTTGATGTTACACAGTGATTTTCAAGTTCTCAAGGTCATCTCTCCATGGTCAAGCTCTGAATTTTGAAGGCTTATGTAATACTTGCTAACACAAGGAAACAGTTTAACAAATCTATTAGAAATTGGTCAAGGAGCAGAATGCACACGGTAATGTACTCATTTTCAAACCGGAAGCTGGAAAGCACTATTCTTCTATGGTATTAAAGCAATGACAAAGAAATAAGACTTGATGTAACAGGGAGAGCAGATTCACTGAATATTTTGCCAGCAACTTGTCTTATAACAATTAAACAGAGGAGACATGTCCATCTCTCTTTAAACTCAGAACCATCCATGTACACATACTTACTTTGTGTCAATGTTAATGAGAGAAAAAATCACATTTAAGCTTTGCATTCAGATAATAAATCTTTCAGAATCCAAGAAGTTTCAGCTTTCCTGGGTCTACCAGTGAAATGTAAGTGATGGAAAAGACTTTTTGTCAGAGTCACTAATCAAGTTACTCTTTCTACTTTGCCACAAAATGAGGAACCCCAAACTTACTCTCTCCCTCTGACTAAAGCTGTAGTTTGACTAGAGCAGATAGTTTGATTATAACTAAAAAAATGTGATAACTAGCTTTCATTCGGGCTGGGCTAAACTGCTGGAAAAAACATCAAAACTTGATTTGCATATAAGATGAAATTTAAGAAATGCCCAAGTGTTTTGGTTTGGTGGTAAGCTGTGACCTTGCAATCTATTGAAGCAGTTATAAATTGATGATAGATTTGAAAGAGAGCATCTTGTACTCCCATTTCTTATTCTTATTCTCATGATTGCTTTGTGACTCCACAAGCGTTAATATCATCAGGTGGTAGCCAGCTTGGGCAATTGAGTCAGCCCAAAAACAATGTAAAAAAGGAATATTAAATTTTGGGAATATAAGTTCTGTTTTCCATACAGTCTATAGAGGATTGGTTTTTCTGTGAGAGAGACGATTCAAGAAAAAAAATCAATATGAAAAAAAATTAGTTGTATTTTTCCTTTCTTTCTGCATTGTCATAAAATTTGGTTCCTATGTTCATTACAGGTACCCTGTGTGTTTGATCAGTTCATGCAGGAGCACCGGGAGAATTAGTTACTGTGCTGGTTTAGAGGTAAACCAGCAGGAGAAATGAACTCAACACAAGAGAGATTATAAGTCAGAGCCACAATTTAATAATAATAAT